>JAWPHD010007539.1:0-127654 GCA_037043455.1 Cyrtodaria siliqua | reverse complement strand
ATACAAATGAAAATTACCATAATGTTTCATATCAATTTCTGGCTAGTCTATTAATGAACTTTAGAGTGTCTTGATTTACATTAAAATCCAGTCTCCATTTTGAGAACTAAAACATCATGCATATGATATTATATGAGCTGGTTATTAATATGATAATTTACTGGTTTAATATGTGAAAGAAGATCACAGCAACTGTATGAAGTTCGGTCTGTCGGTCGATTGGTCGGAGCCCCGTGTGGTTATGGGGCAAAGAAAAGGGCCACTGCAGATCCCGTTGGAGGGGAAGGCAGAGGGGAAGGCAGAGGGGTAGAACCCCCCCAAATTCATGTTCATTTTATCATTTTTTGTCCATCTCATTAAAGGTCTTCATCATGACCCCTGCATTGTTTCAGGTGCCATCTTGCTCAAATCACTAGAGCAGTGGCAGAAAAACTATAACGTGGCTCCAGCGTAAATGGACACCTGCAATAGAATTTGCAGCAACTTTTCAGTTCAGGGTGGGAAGGTTTTAGGCCCGTTTTCCATATTTTATCTCGATGTACATGGATGATGAGCCTGGCATGTTCATTCCTGTTAGGCACCATATAACCTTTCATGTGTTGGTGCGCCTTAAAATACCAATTCAATTTGATTGGTCGGTCGATCGATTGGTCGGTCGATCGATTGGTCGGTCGGTCGAATCGTGATTTACATCATTCTCAGCACATTTTATAATTATGATGGTCAATATTTTTTTGAGAGAGCCAGACCACCCACTTTTTCCTAGGTTGAATCAGTACAGCTAGTATACATGTACATACCTCCCGCCATCAGTAAGAATTACACTTTCTCACGTTGGAAAAGAAGTATTTAGAGAGTCTAATAATGCCTTTAATATATAGATGCATTGATGAGTTATTTAGGATTTTGCAATAATTTGCAGTGAACCTTTTTGCTTTAAATGATAATTATCAATATATGCCATATATATCCATGGTACTTTAGAATTATGACATCATGATTTCTCAAAATCACAGGTGGCTCACAATTATCCTCCTAGGATGACCGTAGCCTCTTTTCATCCGATTTTGATAACTCTGAGGAATTAGCTACATCTGCCTATAAAATTTTAAAAAAAACCTGCTTCAAGCAATTAAGTGCGCGCCCCAAACCGTTATAAAGCTTGGTTTCGAGACCTGACAACTGTGGAATGTTCATACCACATCTTGCAATTCTTCCTGAATTACTGGTATTCTTCCTATTGCTGGTCATATATTTTCACCTTAACCATAAATATTTATTTAATTGTCATGCATAGCTGAATTATAATGTTCATGCTAGCATCCAATTATGCAGCTTAAGGTAAACAATGCTTTCAATCTTATGTAAAAGTATAACCAAATGTAAAATGAAACATTAATTTTGGGCAGAAAACATCCCTGAGGAACCTTCAAATCAATGGCCTGAATCATCATAAGTATAATTTAAAACTTGTTATTTGCATAAAATTATGTAGTTGAACGAATTTAAATAACAAAATGACTGCACAACAGAAAGACATATTACTCTTTATTCAATATTTATTGCGTAACTCTTCGGTGTTGGATTGTAATACAACTGACTGGCATACTGTATTTCCCCTTAAAGCTACAGTCTCCATATCAATTGATTTCTTCTTTGTAGGCATGTCTTTATTTGTAACTTCATATTCACCAGCTCATGTCGAAATCGGGTATTTAAGCGAGAAAATAATTTTTAGCGCAGGAAAACATTCTGTATATACATCGACCAGTGTACTATACACAGGTAACAGTAATTTTTACAGAAAAAAAAAGTTAGCCTCTTTCGGGGCTCGAACACACGACCTTCTGATTTCAAGTCCGGTGCTCTATCCACTGAACTACAACGCTACTTGAGAAAATGTTACTATGTGGCAAAATAACTTAACATATTTGAACGCAACTTAGAAGATGGATCAATAAATATGTAGTCCATATTGTCGCACGTGTATATTAACATTGCCTGGTGTAATACTGTATGTTATCAATATGAAACTAATACTTCGCCTCAAAACAACCATATCTCGACTTGTTATTTAGCGCTTGATGAGTTTGTGTGCGCGCGCTTGTTATTACATAATGCCTATAATTATGGCTCCCCCACACAAAGTGTGGTAGGGGAGCCATATTGATTTTGTGCTTTCTGTCTGTTTCTCTGTTTCTCTGTCTGTGTCACAAACGATGTCCGATCAATAACTAGAGAATTTTTTTTTTTTTTTTTATTTTATTTTGGTTAATTTTTTTTTTTAAATATTTTTTTTTTTTTTTAATTTTTTTTAATTTTTGCCTTAAAAGTTTTAGGGTCGGCCCCTTAAACAAATTAGGTCGGTCGGGTTACCTCAACCACACATATTTTTTTATATGACCTTACTGATACAGATAGTAGATACAGTCACTACCTTACCAGTCCTTCGGATGAGACTTAAAACCTAGGTCTGCTCGCTAAAATGCTTAGTGCAATACAGCGAGGATAAATAAACGCTTATACACACACACAGTCACAGGGATATTGAATATCAAAACGACCTCAGATCAATAGAGGACGGTTGGACCTAGAGTCGTCAATTATGCCTGTTCGAGCTTGTGGGGGAGCCATACGTTTTTGTCCCATGGACAATAACAATTTCTAGTTTAGTGTTAAAAATGCTACAACATACCAATAAATAGCCGTGGTCTAGTGGTTCAGCATACATCCTACAAAACAGACAAGTGCAAGGCTGTGGTTCAAATCCCGTTCAGGCAACTTCTGTCTTTATCACATAATTTATATTCAGAAAGCGTATATTTATCGATGGTACGGAGGCTAAATAAAAATGTGAAATTTTGCGCATCGATTTCTGCTTATACATGTATACCGACTTTTGGGTGTTCGTGGATTTGAATTTACTTCACACGACTCCTTCATATTCATGAGTTATTACCAGTTAAAATAGGGACTGTACAGTTTTGAGAGCACCTCCTCTGCCCCACACTTTTTCCTTTTTTTTTTTCTTCAAAATTCAATACGTTTTCGATCTTTTATAACCAACCTCCGACCCTCCAATTTTTTTTAAAATTCAATAAAACATAATTAAGAGCGCCCCCTTGGAATTTTGCATAGTGCGCAGGCCGGGCACTGCTAACAAGGGAATATTGTATATATATCGTAATACACTAGTGGAGCGCTGTGGTCTAGTGGTAGAGCGTTGGACCCATGATCCAAAAGTCGTGGGTTCGATTCCCGTCATTGCCATATGCGTTGTGTCCCTGAGCAAGACACTTTATCTGCATTGCTTAGTACTGGTTCTACCCAGGAAGACATCGAGAGTGATTCAAATAAGTTCATAGATCTTTCGTTACAATCGATGTAAAATAAATAAGTTTAAACTAAACTAATACACTAGTGTAATAAATATGCAAATGATGGCCAAATCATCGCTCAGTCTTTTCTGTTCCACTCTTTGTGCAATTGGTATTAAATCTCATTGATTTCCGGTTACGAAAATTCTGATTCTCAGTGATGAACAGAGAAAACTGAAGAAACATAATAGACTGTAGTTACATTAAAAAATAAATTCTTCGACCGCAGCATGTACCTATGACGGGCAAAATTATAAAGCTGGCCTAAAAAAAAAATAAAAAAAATGTAATGTCATGTGGATTTTATTTTTGGAGTTGTGTTAAATAAATAGAATCTCACATAGCCTCACTTCCTATAATTTCATTCAACTTGTTTAATAAATTCATAGTTAAACAGGCTCTCACCTGTAACATCCTCTGTATAACGTATCTGTATGCATGGTGACTGAGCAATCTTAATTTCAGTTTATTAAAAAAGTTACCCAACTAACAAGCATTATATCCTCTGACTTGTTCACAATTAGGACAGGTATCTGAAGAAAAAAAGACACACGCTAAAAACTGCACATATTTTTTACCAGACGCTTCAGTGTTGAACATAATGAGGATCGAGTCTCACAGCCTTAATTGCATGCAATCTGAATAGGTTACTGTAGATGGTATGTTGGAGTGCCTTCAAAGAAAAAAGACACATTTGCTCTGTTTCATACGTCATATTTTCCAATGACACTCTAAAATGCCATCTCACTTAAACATAGCAATCTGGGCTCTGTTTTATTAAACATCTTACGATAAGTCTTAAATTTTAAAATCTTTCACTTTTTTCACGCAATCAATATATATACAGACGATTATCATGATTATGTGTGCACATAGTGCAGAAATATCACATGTATAAGAATATGAAATGAAATCACGTTTATTTGAAAAGTGTAATTTATAGTGAAGCATTTAAGAAATTGATTTACGATCAAAATGGTCGTAATATAATAATAATTATAGTTGTTTAATAAAACGGGGCCCTCATATCTATAGGTATATAAGCATGCAGTGCATTGAGCAGATGTTAATAAATTTAATCTGTTACATAATGGGAGTAGGAAGTAAGTGTTTCAAGTAAGACGCTTCATTTGACCCTTATCCGCTAAGCACCACTTAGGACTATAATAGCCTTTGTGCCTTGCTGATCAGTCATTTTCCCCAAAACACCCCTTTGTCACATAAATGGAATGGTCTTAATTCAATTTTAGGAAGAACAATATGTATATATGTAGCGGGTTAAGGGTTAATCAGTTTCACTTGGTTATCAGTCACGAGTAATTTTTAAGGGTAACCCAATTTTTTATGCCCCCAGCACCGAATGGTATTATAGCATTAGCCATGTCAGTGTCCATCCGTCCGTGTCCGGGTGTCCGTCCGTCCGTCCGTGTCCGAGTGTCCATCTGTCCGGGAAACTTTACGGGATACTTACCTATGATGTCAAGGTGTGTATATCAATTCTACATCAAAAATCAGAGTTAAGGCCCGTTTTCGTAAATTTTTACGTTTTTCGCTGATTGCTTTCAGTGGGGGCATCCATGGACATATTTTTAGTTTCAATAAATTGTAATAATTAAGGAGGCAGTAAGGTGCAGTATACAATGAAGCAGGCATCATTGTTAATAGGGGGTTAGTTTCACAATAAGGGTGTTAAAATCTGTCGAGGTACTTGAAGGCACTCGCGGGCAAGCATTTGTTTCCCCATGTATGTCATGTGTATTATAGTAACAGTGTAATTTTCAATTTACTGACAAGCATTGGCTATGAATCTGTGAGAAACATAACAAATTGTATAGCTGATTGCCAAAACGAAATTCTAGTAATGCTTCAGGTGTTGAACTGACATATAAAAAAAAGTCATTTACACATTTGTCTTAAATATTAGCTGAATGCAGACTACAGTAAGTTTCATAATAAACCATGCTTATAAATCTATCTTTACAGAAAAAATCTCTGGTTAATGAAAATACCTATTAAACTTATATATTCTAAATATACATTACTATGTTGTTGTTTTTGTCAGTTTTATTGCAGTTGCTTTCCAGCTATTTTAAATTTACTCCGGATGAAATTGGTTGTCATGGAAATAATTTCTCTTTCATTTTCTGTTTTCATGATTTTGCAATATTTCCTGAACATGTTATCAGTGGGGCCTGTTTTTCAAAAACATCTGTCCTTCCTGCACTGAGTCAGCATCCAATGTTTATTGAGAAGTCGGTGCAACAGGGTTCGATAATGTGATGCGTAAATATTGCAATTACAACATTTTAGAAATAGTTTGTGATTTTTCGTAAGTGAAAGTGCAACTGTTTTGTTGGTATATAATTAGCCAGATCTGTATTAGAGCAGCGCGTGCCGACTGTTTTGTGTTGTGGTGGATTAGTTATTATTCTATACCTAATTTATACATCCAATCGTAGACGCTCTTTCGAGTCATGTGACCGTACAATATATTTCCGTATCGGGACGCACGCGCGTACAAAATATCCCGTATTTTGTTCGTATTGTACGCTTCACAGGTTCCATGTTAAACCTATGATAAAGACCGAAACGCGTGAAAAGGTCCGAATAAAAATCAGAACCGACAGGCTTCTGTCATTACCTAACCATAAATTGTTGTCAAGTAATGAAAACCTATCTATTGCACATATTTTTATTTAATTTTCCTTTATAACAAAAAAAAAACACAAAAAACTAGCATAATATATCATTGTTTGAAACTGACCTTCGGTAGTATTTAATCACTGTTGACAACGGAGAAATGGGCATTCTTTCAAGCAAATAAAGCTTGAGAGTAAGCCATGTCGAACACAATATATAAAATACATAGACCTACATGCAATTGTGCTTTCGATGTTCATAGCGACTTGCTTGAAAGCATGAAACAAACGAAAGTTATATCCGAATTATAAATGATTGGTTAAAATAAAGGTATAGAATAAAAAGGTTACTTAACATGGTTCTGTACAATACGGGATATATTTGGACTCGTACACAGCTGGAAAAAATCATATTGGACTCGCCTAACGGCTCGTCCAATATGACTTTTCCAGCTGTGTACTCGTCCAAATATATCTCCGTATTGTACAGAACCATGTTAAATAACCTATAAATATTAATCATGATATAATATTTTTATTTTTTTATTCCGCGAAAGTTGTGAGGTATACAGTGTTACTCTTGTCCATCTATCCGGCTGACTGTCCATCCTTAATGGCCTAAATATGCCTGTTGGAAAAAATAAGTTTTACACACATATTCAAGATTTTCTTTACATCCATATAAAAGCTATACAGCTTTCAAATCCATTTCTCACACACAAAAAGCAATTCTTTCAAATCCATTTCTCACACACCAAAAGCTATACAGCTTTCAAATCCATTTCTCACACACCAAAAGCAATTCTTTCAAATCCATTTCTCACACACCAAAAGCTATACAGCTTTCAAAGCCATTTCTCACACACCAAAAGCTGTTCTTTCAAATACATTTCTCACACACCAAAAGCTATACAGCTTTCAAATCCATTACTCACACACCAAAAGTTATGCTTTCAAATCCATTTCTCACACACCAAAAGCGCTTTCAAATCCATTTCTCACACACCAAAAGCTATAAGCTATACAGGTTTCAAACAACTTCATACACACATACATCTATATGACAGCAGTATGTTCCTACCAAAAGTAGGTCTGCAGTATATGGATGACCTTCACCTACTATTCACACTGTTAAGTTACATTGAAGTTTTGCTTTTAACTTTTTTTGTTAAGGCCAATTATTACTGGGATACCAAAAGCCATACAGCTTTTAGACTTCAAAACACGTACAGCTACATGTCAGCAGTATGTTCCTGCAAAAGAAAGTTAGGTCAGTAAACATGACTGTGCACATACTCTGGTAATTTAGTTGATTTTTCATACAGTAACATGAAGCCATGCAGCTTTCAAACTCCGTACACTCTAATAACTACATAACAGCAACATGATCCTATTAAAAGAAACTCAGTGAGAATGACATTGACAGGGCATCCGTGTCCCATGGACACATTTTCTAGTTTTATCAAGGCTACCACAAACAGACACACATTTTATGTCTTTAAAAATCATAAAAATGGATAGTTTAGAAAATTGAAAGTACTTAAATTATTTAGTGTACATAATATTTGAGTAATATGAATTATGGGTAATAATTTAAATGTTTATTATTGGAAGTACCCTCCACTTGTCCAGTACAAGTGACTCTGAAATTGCACTTGTTCAATGTCCCACTTATCCCACTTTTGGCAATGTGTATGTTTATTGGAATACAACAATGACTGACAATTATTATTGCCAAATCTTCACATGTATATAGATACAAATTATATATCAATATTGTTTATGAAGAAATAATTTAAGTAATTGATATTTAATTAATAATATAATAGTATCCTTTTAAAAACCTTTTTTTTTTGTATATATACACAACCAGTCCTGTTCTTAGCTGACAAGCTCGTGTGATCAGCTAGGTGCTTAAATATTTCTGTCGTTTGTCCATTATCTTTTTGCTAGTAACACCATAGCACTATATTTTGCAATTAATCTTTACCAACAATTTTGTCAGGATCTTTGAAATGGTAGATAAACGTAGAATCATATAGTCACAAAGTTCTGTTTTGTATTTCACGCTTAATTTTCTAAGAGTTTAATCAATTATCATCTAGTATACACCAAACTCGATCATTTTAAAGATTTAGAAAATCTAACAAAATGCCTACAAAACAGCATAATGGTCGAATGAAACCAAAAGTCAAATGCAAGAGGTCATGAATTTATTTACCCGGCCTATGGTCACGACAAAGAATTCAGGAAAATGGTGCTAAGTAGCTTTCAGCATTAAAAGGGTAGTGCTAGGACTGGTCATCCCGGTGTCAGAATTAACTCTTAACCCGCTAAGCACGACTATAATAGCCTTACTGCATCAATTGTAAACCTAGATCAGCCTGCGACTAACATTGTAAACCCAGATCAGCCTGCGAGTAACATTGTAAACCCAGATGAGCCTGCGAGTAACATTGTAAACCCAGATGAGCCTGCGAGTAACATTGTAAACCCAGATGAGCCTGCGAGTAACTCGCAGGCTGATCTGGGTATTTACAATGTCCGGCTGCTGATCAGTCATTTCCCCCCCAAACATCCCTTTTTCACATAAATGGAATGGTCTTAATTCAAAGAAAGAACAGTCCATTATATATATGTAGCGGATTAAGGGTTAATAATATGACTGATATATACTCTACATGTGTCTACATCATAATATTCAAGTTTGGTAGCACATAATTTAAAGTTGAGCATTGAGCTGATCATGAATACAAGTAGACACCACTGTGATATGACTGAAACATTGTTAAAAGCAACGTGAACCACATGCATACATTCATATACAATAATAAATCAATTAAAATTAAATTAAATTAAATAATAATTAAAATATAATAAAATTAAAATATAACAAAATTTAAATTAAATTAAATAATAAATAAAATATAATAAATTAAATTCAAATAAATTAAAATTTATTTAATTAAATCAATAAATAATAATAAATAAATTAAATCAAATTTTAAGCAAAATAAAAATTAAATTAAATAAAATAAATAATTCTTTATTCATATGAAGTTACAATAGTTCTGCGCTGAGCCCTCGGTAGTCTGACATAATTCTTGATGTTGCTTCACTGATCATGCCTGGTGTATCATACTATGTTTATGTAAACATGTGGAAGGTTGATTAAAAAGATACAGGTGTAAAATAATCAAGTAAACATAATCATATGCAACTTGAATGATGGATCATCAATGGACTAATATGACATGGGCCTTTAATCATATAAGCAGAATGTCTCACTTTCGCTATTTGAAATAAGCAGTTGCTCTGAACTACTTTTTCCAGGTGTAAAATAATCAAGTAAACATAATCATATGCAACTTGAATGATGTATCATCAATGGACTAAATCATATAAGCAGAATGTCTCTTTCGCTATTTGAAATAAGCAGAACTTTGCTCTGTTGCTCTGAACTACTTTTTCCCCTCCAGAAAGGCACTAAATTCCAGTGCAGGAAAAAGCGTTGAGGCTAAGTGGGCTGTCGGATTTGTAAAGCCAAATGTGCCCCCTACCGATTTTCCAAAATAACAATCCCCCATTGTTATAAATATGGCCCCATAATCAAAATACTGATACATAAATATGGCCGTCACCACGTTACAACATTGTTTTACTGGTTAAAATTCATCCTCTCAAAAATGCCTCTTTTTGTGTTTAAATAAACGTCGAAACCCACGATTTCAACCTTCTTTAAAAATAATAATCCGCATTGGGTCCTCTATAATGACCGCATTGGGTCCTCTATAATGACCTGCATTGGGTCCTCTATAATGACCTTTCGATATATTCAGCAGCAAACAAGCCAGTTATTTTTAAAAGGTCATAATTTCCGTCCTGGTTTGAGTTCATCAGTCTAAATAATCGGGTGTGCTATATATATAACCATTAAACAGAATTTAACCAATGGCTGATGTACCTGATAATAACGTCCGCCGTGTTTAATATTACCTTAACTCTGACAATTGGACAGAATTAAACCAATGACAGTCCCCAACTGTACCTGATTATAATGTCCGCCAAGTTTAACTTTAATTTTTTTTCGGTAAAATTATAATACTTAAGGTTGTTTCGACAACACCCATATTTGTCTTTCTTATTGTATAGTGGTAGATTGAACTTTGACCCATAAATGATATCATACCTTTAAGGAGTTGTATTTACTATTTGCACCGCAAGTTTGTTTTTATCAGATTGTGGGTGTGACCTTTAATTCGTATGTGATAATTCATGCATGCCTAATAGTCATTCGCTATCAGAAATGAAACTGTTTATTTTTGCAAAACCGAATTTGATCGAATGTTTACTTCATTATTTGTCAGCCATACACTACTATTGACATGTACTCTGACGTCATCAGCAGAGTTATTATTTAAATGTGTTGTCATTCTTATAAATCTTTTGAGAGGCGAAGTTGTAATTATTTTATGTAATATTAAAAGTTTTAACTTGCGAAGTGTTTAACTTCATATTACTTTTATCAGGCATTTTTATATAAAGTAGGATTTTTATAAAAATGCCACATTTCAAAACATATACGTTTGACCTGTTTGCTAAATCAGGTAATCCTTTTAAAAATGATTAATGGTATAATGTTACAGAATGGTACTGTGTATTAATACTCTATATTAACCCCATTTAAATTTAAACACCCTGGAGGCTTTGCAGTTTACAAATGTGGGGATGGGGAGGATGTGTTTATTTTGAGAGTATCACATTTTTTAGGGAGGTATTTTTCTAAACTAGACCTCAAGTCGGGCAAGTTGGGCTACCTCCAAGCAAGTTTATTTTCTCTAAACTTGTGAAAAAACAAACAAAAAAAAACACACAATAAAAATGATAAATAAAAAAAATAATTTTTTTTTTGTTGAAAAGTGAGTTTGTGGGGGTGAGGGATGGGGGGGGGGGGGGGGGGGGGGGCAGTTAAAAACATGTTGGGGTTGGGAGGGTTGGGGCTGAGTGGGAGTGTTTATACAGGAGTATACAATATGTACATGTATGAAGTCCGTATATAAATGGCAGCAAGAGCCTTAATAATTCAAATTTCACAATTATTCATTTTCAGAAGGAAGATATAATGTGCCTGTAAGTTAAATCATGAAGACTTATTATATGTGAACTCTATAAATAACTACAAACCTGTGTTTATATATTGCAGCGTGTGTGACAGTGGATACAGATTCAGTGTTTCTGACACGATGTGACAGTATAGACGCTCCCAACATCCCGGCTACAGTGAACGAGGAGCGAAGTGTGAGTGGAGATGATGATACCGCCAGCATATGTAGCCTTGACGACCAGGTATATTCTTGCTTAGTCCTGATATTTTAGTCGACTACAGTATATAATGTCTGACCAGAACCTGAAGCCGTCTAGCCAATAAGTTCTTTCTTTCATTTCTTTTCATCAGTCCTTGCTTATATGGCCCAATATCCAAGATGACCCAGGTATGTATATTCAAGATGTTTGCCACATGTCACATGGTTTAAAGTCCCTATCCTGCCATCAAAAGCCAAGTTTTACCACATAATTTTTATGTACACCATTTTTAAACCAACGGGCAAAGATATATAACTTGCATAATTTCAGAATCCAAAGTCTATAGACACAATAATATATAACGACTTTAACCAGCTTGGCCAAACCCCAAAACTGGAGTGTCGAATTAAGAGTTACCAACTCATAATTTATTTTGTGCATTTTAGATCACAAGTATTTTAAGGACCCATGAATAAAGCTTTACTTTTAATCAGCACATATACATTATTATATGACCTGAATACCTGGATAGAATTTTGATAAACGGTTTTGTATTTATTTGGCAGGTTACCATAGTTTTTTTAATACTACAGGTCGCATGGTTATATTTAAGATGGCTGCCACATGTCACTTGGTTTAATTTGCTTCCAAGATGGCTGATACAGGTCACATGCTTGAACTGCCATCCAAGATGGCTGACAAAAGTCATATGGTTAAATGTAAGATGGCTGCCACAGGTTATATAGTTTAACTTACGTTCAAGATGGCTGACAGATGTCACATGATCTTTACATAGACATAAACATAGTTGATAAATGTATTAATTATGGTTAATTTTAATTAACAGTTAGTAATGTGCAAAAATTAATTTGCTTTGATTAGTCAAATAATTAATTATATTGATTTGCAAATATGTAGAAAAAACTAACGTGACTTGGAGTGTTTTTAAAAAGAGTCCAGATTGCTGTGTCCCTTTTATACCAGCATCATAATGTATGTGTATCACCTGCAGGCCTGGAATTCACCAACCATTCTTCAAACTATTCTTAGACTTGAACTTCACAAATATTTCCATGACCTTCCAAGATAAACAATAGTATGAAGTAGCTATTTATTAGTATTTATCATATTTATACTTTTATACTTCAAACCTGTAGAAATATTTGAACTTTGCATACTTGGGCTTAAGTCTAAGAATATTCTCAAGAACGGTTGGTAAATTCAAGTCTAAGAATAGTTTGAAGAATGGTTGCAGGTATTGCATACACCGATTTTTCCAATTTTTTTTTTTCTTTTATCTGTTTTTGATTTCAGTTGAAAACCCTGATGGAACTGAAAGGTTTATTTCTCATCCAGAAATTAAAAAAGTTTCTTTAAACTACTATCAAGTGAAGACTTGTCTAGCCTATTCAATTAATTTGCTAACCTACTGGCAGCTACTTGTATTATATGCTCACCTGTATACCTAAAATGTTTGTTTTTTGGTATGAAATGGTCATCATGTTTCATAAAACAGTCCAGGGGCATTTCCCCTTACACCATTACTCTATATGATATACTTAATTTGACACATTGATAGCTGAGCCATCTTGAATTGTATTTTTTTTTATTCCCTTTTTTTTAAAATGTAACAAAAAGCTTGAAGAGAGTCATCAAAATACTTGGCTTTCGACCGTAAGTTTCTGTTGTTATTTGTTGTGTCATTAATAATGCTGTACAGTTGTTGGAAATATATCGAAAAGCTTACAAACCATGGTATTTATTGAGGATTTTAATAATGCTTCGGTCTTCATTGTTCTACACCCAGCATTCAGAAGTGCCACGTTGATTTCCAGTAATCTGGTATTTTTACGACAAACCATCAAGACAATTCCGATTGCAAAGCGATGATTCGGCATTCATTTTCCATATTTATTACACTATTGTTCTGGGCACTTGTTTCAGAAAAAGGTTTTTTCTGCAGTAACTTGAGCAATTTAAATAATATGTATCATTAGAACTGGTATTTTTAGTGGTAAATAAAAATACCTTAGTTTTGAAAAAATTGGTTGAAAAATAAATATTTTACAGCCCAAAGGTTTTTTTGATGGGACTTTTCCCATGTAAATTCCTTGTTGGTGGGACAGCAGAAAATTAATAAATTTCATATAACTTCAGTTAGCCTTCATATTTTGCTATAAAACTTTCAGGGTGTCTTAATTTATGAATATCCAACCATTTAAAACCCTTTTTGGATAAACATTCTAAAAATATATATATTTTTTTTTTCTTCAGATTTTTCATGCAACAGTATTTTGCATTGAAAATGCCTCATCAAAAACAGGTTTCGCACATGACATTTTTATTTCTCAACCGCTTTTGAAAAGTAAGCTATTTTTATTCACCACTAAAAATGTCTGTTTCACTTATTTAGGTACGAGATATATTTTGTCTGGAAAGTCCAAAAAGCCTTTGGCTGAAACAAGAGCCCCAAACAATAGTGTATTATGATATTTATGCCATGACTTTATTACACTGCTAGTCATGTGATAACTATTTATCATCTGATTACCCCGAGCATATTGAGAGGTGTGTTTGTAATAGTAGTGTTGTCAGGGATGGCAGCTCAATCACGTGAGCCAGTTACTTAAACTTCCTTAAACAAGGGTCCATGATTGGATTCCTTTCACAATTTAAATGCATTCTTTCCGCACCCTATCTTTTAAAAAAAAGAAGATTAAATTAACTTGATCATGTTAGAATGGGCAGTGCGATTTCGTCACCAAACATTTTTACATTTTAAAATTGACTTTTTTTAGTCATATGTAAATTAAAGAGCTCACTACTCAACCATTCTATATTTGTTATTGTGATTTTGCCCACTTTAAATTTAATAATTGTCAAAAAAATTCTGTGTTTTTTCAAGCATGAACACGAAGGATTTCAACATTATAACTGAGCGCACTTACAAAAAAACGGTTACAAAAGAAAAACATCATATCTGTGCTTAGTGTGTTTTATTTTTGTGTGTTTGGGGGGGATTATAACATTTCATGAACATGAGAATATAAATGAATTGGGCAACAATTAAACTTACAAAGTGATCTGAAATAAATCATCAATGCGTTATTAATGAAGAAATATAGGGTCACTAAAATAATAGTGGCAGCACGACAGGTAGACACCATCGTGATATGACTGAAAAATTGTTAGACGTGACGTTAAACATCATATATGCATACATACACTAGAAAAAAGAAGTTTCACTCTGCTGTTTGCGCATCTAGCTTAAAGAAATTGAGTTAATTTTATAATGTGATGTATTTGAAAAAAAATTGCATGACAGAGGGTGTTGTTGTTTTTTTTACATATAATTTGTGATCAGAGTTTGATCAGAGTTATCTCCCATTCAGTTAAAACAGCATATTTCATATTAACAAATATATATTATCAAGAACATGGTAAAACTTTATTAAATGTTTTGGGTTTCAAGTTTTATAAAACTGCAAAATGTAATGGATAATTAATATAATATATATAGCCTTGTCATTATAAAGAGAATATTTCAAACCAACATTTTAAGATTTAAAATTACCTCCCTTTACTGTGATGATTGAAATAAGAACAAACTTGTGCTTTCTGTAAAGCAGGTAAATAAAAACCTTTTGCTGTTGTATAATGTTTTGCAGATATCATTTCAAAAAAATAAAATGCCTTGCATATATACTTGTTAATTATATAAATGATATTGTTCAAGACCGCCTAGCATCTGTTTAATAAGTGTTACCATGTTTTAACTGGCTAAACTTATTTTTATCAGTATATACACTAACAGAATTCTCCCACACCCACTACATAAATCTTCCTCATAATATTTGAATCAAAGAATTGGGATGTGCAATGTTATCATTGAGGAACATTCTCATTAACTTGATTTATATATTTGTTTATGAAACACCTTTTAAGGACATGTTTAAACATTTTCTATGCTTTCTTCTCTGATATTGACACAAAATATCTTCCTTACAGTACTAGTCATACTAAATGTACATATTGCCATATAAGGTATTGATTTTCATAGTTGTAAGAAGATTTCTATATTTAAGATTCGCGTTCACATGCTTATGATTATGATAAGGCAATTGTATAAGGAAGTAAAATATGAAAGTTTAGTTTTTGAAGAAAAATAACCAACCTAACCTTGAGATATAATGAAGAAGAATAGTTGTATTGTTATGGTCTTAACTACATTAAGACCAAATAAAATTATGTGTGGTTCCTAGCTATTACATGCTAAAAAAAATAGGGTAGGTAAAGTAGGGAAAATATTTTATTTTCTTAAAACATTTTATTTTATATTTCATGCAATTCTCGGGGCGTCCGTGGCTGAGTGGTTAACGTCTCTGACTTGAAATCACTCGCCCCTCACCGCTGTAGGTTCGATCCCTCAGGGGCCTAGAAATCTTTATGTGAGGAAGCTGTCCAGCTGACTTGCGGAACGTCGGTGGTTCTACCTAGGTGCCCGCCCGTGCACGAAAAATTGCCCGGAGGGGCACCTGGGGTCTTCCTCCACCAATGGAAGCTGGAAAGTCGCCATATGACCTTAGGTGTTGGTGCGACTATAAAATCCAATTCAATTCAATTCATTCAATTCTCTTAAAACCTACTAAACTAGCTACCTTGAATATATATTTTTGACATCAGGTATGGAACATATACTCTCATTTGCACCGGTTATAAATTACTATGTTATATTCCAATATTTCTTATTTTAAACGAAGTGGTAAATACGTCCGCTGTCTTAGGGAGCGTACAGAACAGATAGAATTTAACATAACTTAATTTGACATTTTTTCTCCCCATTTTTTTCCCCCATTTTTTTTTTTTTTTTTGCATAAAATGTTTAGGGTTGGCATTTAAAAACAGGATCAGTTGGAAACGGGAACCACACATATAATTTTATTTGGCCTAAGTGTGACACCACTAACTTAAAAATGTCCACACATAGCTTCTATTACGATTGTAAAGCAGATTAAAGGAAGAATTCATGTCATAATGATATCTTGTTGAATGACAAAATCGTGACACAAATAATGATTAGATAAGCTGTTTGAGCGTAAATTGGCTGTTACTATAATTCACCTTATGTTACATACTATAGAGATTAGAGTAAACTTCGGCAAATAAATAACGTTGATACATATATAGATGGTGTCTTCCTTCAAGGAGGCAGAGCTACTGCACACACATCCAATGTGTCTCAATAGATCGAAACTGTCTGAAAATACACAGACGGTAGTAAATTGTCTGTATTGCATTTTTTATCATCATTTTACAAAGGCATGTTATTGTTGGTACTGCATAATAACGTAAGATAGAAAAATAATTTAAATATAAGAATTAGCGAAAATATTGAGAATCAGTTAAATGTTAACAGTCACCTTATGTTACATACTAAAGGGCGGCATGAAACATAGATAATTATCCACCTCAAAACAAAGTTTCCAAGAGGTCAGCTAATGTCCCGTCTGTCAGTCTGTCATACATTTTGGTTCTGGAGCATACTGCATGACTAGTCAGGGTATAATAATCTTGATGAAAACTGCTACAATGTATTCAACCAAACAGTCTTGTGATGCCTTGTGATATTTATTAATATGTGATATTTATTAATATTTAAGTTGAATTTAATGGGGTTTCAGGACTTTTCCTAGGAGTGCCACGGGGCCGAATAACGGTCCCTCCCCAATGGCAGAATCCACTTTTTTTTCCAATTTAAACAAAAAAAAATCCCAATCAACAGAAAAATAATAAAAAAATTAAAGACATTTTCTATTGTGTTAGTGTTTCTCCACACTCTCATTTCAGTAACTGATTGTTGTTACCACTCTAACAGGTTAAAACACTATTTAAATGATAATTGTTCATAATGTACTAATTTCCCAATTTTGGCAATTTGTCGATATTCTATCTAAGGGGCCTTTTTCTCAAAATACCTAGGAAAAGACCCCTAGGAAAAGCCCTGGGTTTTCCAACACAAAAAGGTTATATGGCGCCAACAGGACTATTTAAAGATGAGATAGCAAAACCTTTTGAGTTATTATTCTCTGAAATTTACTACACTTTATACAACCTTAGTATTGCGATCCCTTTCTGAATATCAATCTTGGGAGTTAATATTGAAACAAGATTTTGTCAAATGTTTATTTCTGGAGCATATATATATAACTTGAAAACTGTTCAAGGAATCTTTATGAAACTTGGTAAATACATGCACCAATTTAAAGCAGCTTATATGCCATTTGCTATATTCAGCAGTAGTTCTGAATGCAGACGTACATTTGTAAACATAGTGGCAGTTGAGACAGTGGTGTATGCATGTAGAAGGCATGTACAGCCGTAAACATAGAAATGCAGCAGTCATGTACAGGCATAAACATAGAAATGCAGCAGTCATGTACAGGCATAAACATAGAAATGCAGCAGTCATGTACAGGCATAAACATAGAAATGCAGCAGTCATGTACAGGCATAAACATAGGCTCGGGCTTGACAGTTGTGTATAAATGCTGCAACAATTAACAGACTATGAGGGTAAAATGCAACAATTTTTTAGCTACAAAAAAAAAGTTGAGAAGAAGATGCAACACTTGCATTGAACCATTGATATTAGATGAAAGACGCAGTTACATATATAAATATGTACGCAGACAGGTTCGGGGTAACACCTGCTTATTTCACACTCTGTTGTACTAGACATCATAGGAATACACATAATCACAGTTCAACACATGGAAATGAAACACTTGTAAGGTGAATAGGGGACAGTCACCATATGGAGGTCTTCATCTGGACTCAGTCTCAAACAGGGCTGAGGTCTGCAGCTAAGCATAAGGCTCTAAATTGACACTCTTTCACACAGTCTCAAACACCAAGCACCTTTTCCAATTTCAGCTTAACAAGCCTGATTCCCCGGAACCAGTAGTCAAGGCACTGACATATAAGACGGAGCAGCTACGTATGCGCCATCTGGTGGTGAAGGGTATCCTGGAAAGTGAAAAATCATACCTAAAGGTCGTCGACCAACTTGTCAAGGTAACATAGTCCATTCTGAAATTCGGGTCTTTAATGAGTTACCTGCTGCAGAAATGTTGTTCACGTCTGTATTTTGGAATTTGAGGTCAATTTATTTTATAGACAATTTTTGTGTCGCAGTTACCTGCTTTATATTTGAAATAAAGGTCATTAAATAAAGATTTATATCATGCTTTTTAGACTTGTTTTGCCATATATCTCATGAGCTTTGTATGGAATATGAATTAAAATTATTCAGCGTGTTACTCTCTTTTGACCTTGTTCCCGCTGTTACATTAATGTGACCTACTTTCTTTAAAATATAGGTCAAATCGAGTTTTCAGTTCAAAATCCATGTTCCTAATTCCATGAAAAGATTTTTTTAGACAAATCATCAAATGTTGATGTAGTTTCCGTTGGATATGTTGTCACTCTAACCAACTTTCTCCAAGATTTAGGTCACATCCAGTTTTCGAATATCTTTTTCTCCCATTTCTAGTCATGTGAGATAGGTGTTTTCCTCAGGTGAGGTTATAAGAATCCATCATGAGTATCCATGTGAGATAGAAAAATCTCACCCAGTTGGTCAGAATTGCAACCAGGGACGAGGCTCTACCGAGTGCTTGGTTGCAATTCTGATCCCGAGGGTGAGATTTCCCTAACTCACATGGATCACTCATGATGGATTATTTTTCTCCCATTATGTGTTTATTACCGGCATAAAATCAATGACTTTGCTGATGTAACGCCAGAATACGGTAGAGTTATCTCACATGAGGAAAATGCCTATCTCACATGAGCAGATATGGGAGAATATAAGAATCTTTCATGGGTTAAGATAGTGAATTACAGCCTGAGGTATACGTGTTTTTATCGGAACCTCGGCTTTTACCGAGGGTTGGTATTCCCTTTCTGAACTGAATAGCCATGATAGATTCTTTTTCTTGCATATCAGAGACATGTTGTGCGTTGACGCCGCCAGCAACTAACGTTTTGCATGTTTTCAGGCATAACGGATGTTGGCGCGCATGAATTTTATCTCGACCCTAGGGTGAGATGGAATATCTAGCCCCGGTAAAATGACGGATATCCTTGTCCGGTATGCAAGAAAACTCTTTCTCCCATTTCTGTAGTCAAGTGAGATAGATGTTTTCCTCGTGTGAGATAACTCTATCTTACATGTGACGTCGTGACGTCACGTTGACGTCACGTTATTCAAATACAGTTATTGAAGTTACTGATTGTTTTATGCCTGTAAGTGCATAATGGGAGAAAAATAATCCATCATGAGTTTATCCACGCGAGATAGGGAAATCTGACCCTCGGGATCAAAATTGCATCCAGGATCTTGGCAGAGCTGCCTGGAGGTTACAATTCTGAACCTCGGGTGGGTTTCCTTATCTCCCATATATACTCATGATGGATTCTTATAATCTCACCTTAGTGGAGGAACTTACTCCAAATATGTTTTCAGGCCAAGCACTACTTACAAAGTGTTGCTATGAAACCCGGTGCAGGGATAGCACCGGAAGATGTGACTACAATATTCTACCAACTGGAAGAAATCTACCAAGTACACAAGGAGTTTGTAGATGAGCTGGAGATGAAGTTGAAGAATTGGTCAGATGACCAAAGCATTGCAAAGGCTTTCAAGCAACTGGTGAGATTTTTCAAAATATTTTAAAGGGACTCCGGACAGTCTTGCCTCGGGTTTTACCCAAAATTATTTGAAAGTGAAACTCATTCCATGTTGTTACAATAGAGATGATATGTTTTATAAAAATGCTAGACACTGAAAATGAACACATATGCAAATTCAGTTTACTTATTTTGATAAACTCTATTGTTGTCCTTATTAATGTTATTGAGTCGAGGGGGACAACCATTGCATTGACCATGAGAGATTTTGCGATCTTGAACTAACAAACATTTTATGCATACATTCATTTGCGTTCAGCGCACAAATCCAAAGTTGCATTCAGCGAACGAATGTGAATTCATGCATTCAGTTGCTTTCAGAAATTCAGTTTTGTGTATTTAAATGTTCACTGAGTTTCAGTTATTAACACTAATTGCATTTAAGAACGCAACTGAATACTGCGATAAAAATGAACGCAAAGGGAATACATGGGGTACTTGGACAGAACTTTCTATTTTATAAATATAGTATCAAGTGACTATCCCCCTGTTTGTACAATGTATTTGGACAGTGGACTGTACGTCTGTAAACCTTTCCCTTTTTGAACAGGTTGTGTACTTCAAAGTGTACGAGGGATATGTCAACAACTACTCAGTTGCCGTGGAGACTATACGGAAATACCAAGAGAATGAGGATACAAGACAACTTCTGGAGGTAGGTTCTTGGTTATACAGGTTAACAGTTAATAACACGGTATATGGCAAGGTCTGCGATGCTGTTTTTGTATATGACAGACATTTATTGCACATATGAAGACTATAGTTTCATTTTCGTCTAAGCTTGATATCGCCAAGCCATCCTGAAAAGTAGCTAGGTTCTAAAAGTCTATGTTTTACATAATTATTGAACTCTTGTTTACGGTCCACTACCACATGATCTTGGGTAATTTCGAACCGCCCGAGAGAGTGGAAGGATACATAATAGTCAGAGAACTGTTCCTTACCGAATAGTTTTGTATGGTCCTTCTACATGTTCGGAGGATATACTCGGTTACTCGCTGTTGCCCTGTTGAAGTCCAGATCAGCCGGGCGAAGCTAAGGGAAGAGTATTGCCTAAGGACTCTCCGAGGAAACCGAGTGATGCCAGTGAGACTCGACCTGTGTTCTCCAGAGTCAGTTGAATGTGCATAATTCACTGAGCCACTGTCGCCCCTTAAGAATTATGTCCCCTTTCCTGTAACAACATTGAGATTGCATTTCAAAAGAATTAGAACTCGAATAATTTTGAATACTGCTGCATGCCACTTTCAGTATAATATGTTTACACATGTTTCTAGGCAGTGCTAACCTTGACTTATAAATACATACTTGATAAATATGTGACTTTGGCAATACACATATTGACCTTGAGTTTGACATAAGCTGAGTATGGATCAATACACAGTTTTATCAAGTAATTATTTATTATTCAAGTATAGCAGTCTAGATAAAAGTGTGAAACATATTAAACTGCAAGTTACATGATTAAATATTCAGGATTATTTTAGTTCTAATTTTTTTCTTTTGTTAATGCACTTTCAATGGGATTCCACAAAGGGGACATAACCCTTAAAACTGATGATATAATAGATCTATATGTTACAGCTTATGTTTTTGACAATGAAGTCGTCGAACTTTTATAGTTCATAGTGATGGATAATGACCTCAAAGAGTAACAACCAATATTTCTGACCCTATATTTTTTCCAAGAAACTTTCCGGACAATAAATGTATTTTTTAAAGACATTTGAACAATTATACATGCAGAGTAGTATTACCAGCATGTACAAAGAGTCTTTGATGTTCATACTAATGTATTAATAAAAACTTCTTGAAGTGATCAGGAACAAATATTTGTATACTGAATACCTATACATATGAGACCCATTCTGGTGTCCCTTAAATTGGTTACCATTGTTGGGCTCCCTTTTTTCATTTCGTGGGCTTAGCGCGAAACTAGTCTATCTGCATTTTCCGAAATTATCGAGGAGAAGCAAAAAACTGATTATTATTGCAATGAAAATAATTATCGGCATTTCATTAAGCAATAACATCAAACAAATCAATTTATCACTTAAATATCTGATTTTTTAAAAGAAAAAACATGATTTAAAGATTTTGTCAAATAGACTAGTTTCACGTCAAATTGGCGATAATGTTGAAAATAATACTAGCGCGAAACTAGTCTATTTGCCCCAAAATTACTTTTTAAGCCATTATTCTGGTCTAGATTGATAAGTAATAATCTGTTATAAAATAATGGAATAGAATTTTACCTATATAAACCAACCTTTTATGTTAAAAGACTTATTTTAAGTTGCATACTGGTACTGCCGTGTGACTGAACAAGGTTCATCTGATTTATAGTGGTAATAAAATGAAAATGATTTTTGTTTTATACAAAGGTTTGGGCACAAAGTTATAAAACTCTTATTCAACTCCATGCCCAAATCTCAAGCTAAAAATCACTCAAAATTGTTTAAGAGTATTGACTCAGATGTATATATATAAAGGCTTGCATGGATCTGTATGGCATATAATTTAAAATATAAAATAATTTCAGTTCAAAGCATAAAAAGGTTTAAAGGTCGAGCGCTGATCAGGAAAAAAAGATTTATAACCTCAGACAAAGAATTCTGGACCTTTTTATCCAAATGTTCCGTTACTCTGGATTTAATATCATGATGAGGTTTATTTGTGATACTAAGTCTTGTCAAAGACATTACATTATAAACATTAAGATTGAATAGTTGGTATGACGGCCTAGACAAAAGTGCATAAGGACAATGCTTGTAGAGTAATAGAAAGTCATTAATTGGTGTGAGATATTCACAACAATTAAAACGAAATAATCAGAAGAAGAGGATTTTACTCTGGTACTCAGTTCATCAACAGAGAAACAATCAGACAAACAATAATATTAATAGAATATTTTGAATCTAGTATGGTTTAATAGTACATTAACATGAAAAAAAATCACAAACAAATATCTGCTGCGATATATAATTATGAAATTCAGCTATTGTAATGTTACAATTATTTTATTATTTATAAGTGCTTATCATTTCTTTGTGCTTATAATTAAATAGCAACTCGTAAAAAATTGAAAATAAATTGACTTATCAGTTAAAGAACATTGTTGTTCTATGTTAGCACAGAGAAAAAAGTTCTTTATAACATCTTTATACATTTATCTTTAAATCTTTATTTGTTTTACAATTATTCTCTCTTCGTCATCTAAAACAATCAAAACTCTGGTCTATTTGCACACTATAGTATCCCATAGTATAGCAATCACCACCCTTCAGGCCATCAATAAAAAATGGTTTGTTTGCTGTGCTCCTACCCAGAATTTTGAGGGTGGGTAGGTAGGTAGGTAGGGATTTTTTTATTTTTTATTTTTTTTACATCAAAAGCTTATCCAATCTACAACACTGTAAAGGCCCTAGTACGATGTTAGGGCATAGGTTATTAAAACTAAACAAAAGGACTTGCATATAATTATTTTATTCATGTGTATTTAAGGTAGGAAAAAGTTTTATTTTTAGATTTTTTTTTTATATAATTATATATTGTTTGCATATATTATGCCATTTTTGTACTAAGGCAACTTTTTGATAACCTTTGCAATCCAGATTAGATTCTTAACAACTCTGGCTAATAAAATTATCATTTGAATAAAAAAAAAATTCGGCCCGAGGTCATTAAAAGTTTTTGAGTCGCGGCCGAATCGGGTGAGTCGGTCGGAGCACGGCAAACAAACATATTTTTATTGATGGCCTCATCCAGCGAGATGGGTGTTGGTCTTAGGCTAAAACTTTCCAAATATTGCTGACTGCAGGAAACCAAATTCGTCCGCATTAAAAATGTGTCGAGGGTTTTTTAACAGCTGATCGTATCCATGTCGTTCTTAAGAAAGTTATAAACTCCATCAAACGAACTTGTCACCATAGCAATGTTCACTTTCTGAGTGTTCATAACCAAGACTCATTGGTGTTCTCATTAACAGCTCAGGGTATGCGTCTGGAAGGAGTCTAGACGTGAGAATCTTGGCTCTTATGATAGTATGTGCCTATCTATGGTAGGTACATACAGTAAGAACTGTGATTATTGCAACTAGAAGGAGCCAAACCACTTATTTCCAGGTTGGTTATTTGGAAATGGGTTAGGTTTACCATAAATTTCAAGGATAAGCTCGACATCCCCAGGATATTCACGTTTGGTTAGGGATAGCAAATTTCTGACATGAGCTGAGCATAACGGGCTGACATATCCTCCTCCCCTTTGGTCAATATGGGCGTCCGTCCTGTCCTAGTCGGTGTTTCTGAGACCCTTAAAACAAATTATCTAATAATGTCTTCCCTGGCACACATTAAGCCTTCTCGCAGCTATTCTACTCATTGTCCCTTGACGTCCATCGTCCATTGGCGGACAGCCTGTATAGCCATGTAGCGGCATGGCATGGTATTCTCAAATACTCATATAACATTGAAATTCGAAAATAGCCGTTAGATCCGTTGAGTATTTAACTTTTTTCTTTATAGCATGCAAAGAAGAGCAAAACGTTCAATACCATTTTAAATAAATATGTGTTTTATGAAGGTGTCGATAATAACAAAGTTATATAAAATTATATTCCTATTTTCGACATCCTTAAATTATTTTTGGACAAGATCAACTACATTTGAGCAATTTTTGGAAACACTTTACTGGTCAATTTTGAACTGTAACATCTTGGAGAAAGTGTAATATCTATGAATAAAATTCAATGAATTTTTAAAAAAAATCACATATCACTCATCTTAACTCAATTGATAATTTTCGGTGATTGAAGTTTGAAGAACCATAGCTTCTGATAAAAACTCTCAAAATGGTGCTGAAAGTGATCAGTGATGATGTAATAGATCAGAAAATCATTTAAAACAAATTTAAGAGAGATTACACGGGAGTGTCGATGTTGGGAAGGTGTCGATGTTAGGCTACATTACTCTAAATATAGATAATCAAAACATGTTTGTTTTTGCTTTGATATATTTATTGAACTATGAGTTATGGCCCGTTTTATCAAATAGCACCTTATTGCATACACAAATCTTTGAAGATACCTGTGCATCAAGGTGATATCTGACCTTTATGCACACACCCTTCCAGCTGTTATATACCTTTACATGTATTTGTGAAATAGACCTCAATAATGTATTCAGTTTTAGTTAGTTTGTGCAAAATGATATGTTTATATAATGTTTCGGTATTTTAACAAGTCTTCAACAGTTAAAATACTAGCAGTAGGCTGCACTTTTTATTTTTTTAATGCAGTACATAAGGATTAAGTCACAAAGTAGTTTTGATTTATTTACATACATTGCATTTTACACAGTCATGTATATGTAACTGAATGAACTGAATGTTTTTTTAAAGAAAATATAATGATGAGAATATTTAAATGCGTTTTAACACGGGTATAATCCATTTTTTCGTTGAACGCTACTGCAGCATTAAACTGTGCAATGGCCTATTCATGGTCAGTTATATGTTCCTATCAGATACATCTGGCACTGTAAGGCAATCATTTGGTGTTAGTATTCCTTCGTAATATGGGTGGAATTCTTCGTGTATATTAGCCCCCTTTTGCATAGACAGTGAGTAGATCTGCCTTCTTATCTTTCTATATTGGTATTTTGTATGTGTAGCATTGGTTCAATTGTTGGTATATTTGGTAATTGATTCTTTGACCTGTTACTTAATGAAACATTTTCTGTACCATATGTTTCTCTGAGATCTTTTAGGACTGCTTTCTACACCATCATAATGTTCTTCACTTTTATTGTTATAATATGCTAAATTTATATGCAAGTTATGGAATCGAGTTATATTGTCTTCGTTTATATTTGTTCTGTCCATGTTTTTAAATATACCATTCTGCTTACTATCTGACTAGTCTGATGTCTCTTCGCCTTAACCACTTTAACAATAGTATTCAAAAATGTACACTGTATATTAATTTAAATGTGTCACTTTTAAAACAATACAAAGATAAAAATGCATTAAATCTATTACATAATATAGGTTAAAATATTACCGTACTTCGAATACGGTGTATCAAAAAATAAAAAGTCAGACGGGCCTGTTTGCCTTGACTGTTTGCATTGTATTGTCATTTGTATCGTGGGTGGGCAGGCCGGCCTGCTTGCCTTGACCGATTGCTTTGTATTGTCATTTTTTGTGTGTGGGTGGGCTGGGGGGCATGTTCACCTTGCCCACTTGCTTTGTATTGTTTTTTGCTGTGTGGATGGGCAGGCAGCCATGCCTTGCCCTCTTGCTTTGAATTGTCATTTGTTGTTTCGGTGGGCAGGTGGACATGTTTGCCTTGCCCGTTGTATTGTCATTTGTAGGGTGGGTGGGAAGTCAGGCATGTTTGCCTTGACTGCTTGCTTTGTATTGTTATTTTGTGTTTGGATGGGCAGGGGGACATGTTTGCCTTGCCCGCTTGTATTGTCATTTGTAGGGTGGGTGGGAAGTCGGGCATGTTTGCCTTGACTACTTGCTTTGTATTGTTATTTTGTGTGTGGGTGGGCAGGGGGACATGTTTGCCTTGCCCGCTTGCTTTGTTTTGTCATTTGTTGTTTGAGTGGGCAGGCTGGCATGTTTGCCTTGCTCGCTTTCTTTGTATTGTCCTTTGTTGTGTGGGTGGGCAGGCGGGCATGTTTGCCTTGCGCACTTGCCCGCTTGCTTTATATTGTCGTTTATTGTGTGGGTGGGCAGGCGGGCATGTTTGCCTTCTCCCTTTGCTTTGTATTGTTGTTCGTTGTGTGGTTGGGCAGGAGGGGATGTTTGCCTTGTCTGCTTGCTTTGTATTGCCATTTTGTTGTGTGGGTGGGCAGGCGGGCACGTTTACCTTGCCAGCTTGCTTTGTATTGTCATTTGTTGTGTGGGTGGGCAGACTGGCATGTTTTTGTCATTTTGTTGTGTGGGTGGGCAGGCAGGAATGTTTGCTTTGTCCACTTTCTTTGTATATTGCCATTTGTTGTGTGGGTGGGCAGGCGGGCATGTTTGTCTTGCCCGTTTGCTTTGTATTGTTGCATGGTTGGGCAGGCAGGGATGTTTGCCTTGCCTGCTTGCTTTTTATTGCCATTTTGTTGTGTGGGAGGGGCAGACGGGCATGTTTGCCTTGCACGCTTGTTTTGTATTGTCATTTGTTGTGTGGGTGGGCAGGCGGGCATGTTTGCCTTGCCTGCTTGCTTTGTATTGCCATTTTGTTGTGTGGGAGGGGCAGACGGGCATGTTTGCCTTGCACGCTTGTTTTGTATTGTCATTTGTTGTGTGGGTGGGCAGGCGGGCATGTTTGCCTTGCCTGCTTGCTTTGTATTGTCATATGTTGTGTGCTTGGGCAGGCAGCATATTTGACTGTGTTTAATTAAAATAATATAATTAAATAAATATTAATAGTTTTAATTAACTTATTTGACTTCCATTTGCATTCTGAAATCGTACAGAAAGACAAAACCTCCCCATTTGTTTATGTCTATATGAAGATATAATTTAGTCAAGCTTCTGTAAATATTTGTTGTATTATATTTAAATACATTATTTGTGCGTCATATAACTGTACGGTTTGCTGAGGGGTGGCCCACCCCGACCCTCACAAACCTATGACGGGGTGAATAAATGGATCACCATTAATTTGGTGATTGAAATTCAAAAAAAAAAAAAAAAAAAAAAAAAATATTTGACTTACTTCAGACAAACTTGTTTGCAATTGAACAAAGTGCTTTTTTACTTTTCGTATTTAGCATATTTGTAAAAAATAATTACAATATTAAAGAATCATGTTTGTAAAGATGAGTTACTATGCTTTGGCAAAGAAAACAAGCATTTATATCAAATAGACTACTTTGGCTATAGCCACATTTCCTTTGGATTTTAGAGCGAAACTAGTCTATTTGCATTTTGCAAATAGACTAGTTTCGCTCTAACAGGCATGGCATGTTTGCAGATGGACTACTTTGACAACTTAGAGGTTTTCTCATTAACTATTCAAAATGTGACACTATAATTTCTAGACATTGTGTAAAACAGGGAATAGTATCAAAAAATGCAAGGAAGTAGTTTTGACAAAAAATGTCAGTTAGACTAGTTTCGCACTAAGCCCACGATTTAGAAAAAAATAAATAATTCCTATATTTAATTTGGAGACATATTTTTTTATTTTTTTTGTAATTTTCATACTTTTTTATGAAAAAACAAAAAGGATATGAAGAAATTGGTATTAAGAATGAAGCTCTGTACAATTATGTTTAAGAACGTTAATAAAAACCTAACGATAAATATTTCAGAATGTATTTAAAACGAAGTCACAATTAGCTAGTGTTTCTGATGTAAGTGAATCATTAGTGAGTCCTTACTCTCACGTCGTAGCGCATATTGCTTGCTCCATCGAGGTAATGTTTAGGAACACATCAGGTTCTAAACCACTGTATGGGAAGGAAAGCACCATAAATAGAGTAGCTACTTGTACCACTACTGGGATGGGAACCTACTAACCATTATTGCTCCATTGGTAGTTAAAGGTGCCAAGTGATACTTAGACACACATTAGGTTCTAAGCACTGTATGTAAAAGAAAAGCACCATCAATAGAGTAGTAATTTGTACCACTACTTGGATGGGCATTCTGTTAACCATTTATTGTCCCAGTGGTGGTTAAAGGTGCCAAGTAATGCTTAGACACGCATTAGGTTCTCAGCACTGTATGTAAAAGAAAAGCACCATCAATAGAGTAGTAATTTTTATCACTAATAGTATTAACCATTCATTATTCCACTGGTGGATAAAGGTACCAAAAAATGCTTAGCGACGCAACAGAAAAGGAAATTACTGATCATTATTATATAGAGTAGTAATTTGTACCACTAATAGTACTACAGGAATGGGCACCTATTAACCATTTATTGTCCAATTCAGGGATAAAGGTACCAAGTGTTTTTGTACCTTTCTCTACTTAAATGGGACATTATAATCTATGACCTTTAATCCACATAAACTTATTTAATGGAAAAATGTTTAAAATCATCAAAATCCATTTGTTCAAAATGATGTAATGCTTATATCATCACTAAAAGTATGCCCATTTCTTTTTTATCATTCAAACAGTGTTATCAACGCCCATTATTTACCTCTACTAACAAACCCATTAAAATTGGGACCATTAAAAACAACCAACTTAATTGGAAAGTGTTATAATTATTGGCACCATTAAATAGTAGGTGGAATTAGTGGCCATGATTAAACTGATACAAATGCTGTTACGGAACCTAACGGACATAATAAATAATGACCATTAACATATAATGGCCATTATTAATGGGAAAGTGCTATAATAAATGGCACAATTAAATGGTTGGGGTGGATGTGGGGTGGGGAGTGCGGGGGGGTGGGAGGTGGGGGGCATTATTGGTCATGATTAAACTGATATATGAAGGCTGTTACTGAACCTAACAGACATAATAATGACCATTAAAAAATTAATGGCCTTTATTTAAGATAGTTAAATAGTGCTCATTAATTTTGACTATTGATCAAAGTTACAATGACTTTATGTTTATGTTTGAAATGAGTAAATACAAATTTAAAAATTTAATTGTAAATATTTCAGAAAGTGTTTAAGAGTAGGTTACGATTAGCTAGTGTTGCGGATGTAAGTGATTCGTTAGTGAGCCCCTACTCTAACATCATAATGCACCTTGCTTGCACCGTCCAGGTAATGCTCAAGGACGCTTCACTCAAGTTCTTGGATCTGGTAGTTTTCTTCTCTTCTTAATATGTGTAAAGTTTACTCTATTGTCTGAAGGCTATTATAATGCTTCTTTTGGTTCAGTTACATTGTTTTTTTCTGCTTCTTAATAGCTTTTCATTATTTAAAAAAATTCCATGTTTTAATAACTTAACTTGTTTTTAGAAATTTGAACTTTGGTTTAGATAAAATTGTGTGTAGTACATCTTTGATTTTAAGAAATTAGGTCAGATATATGTCGACAGGCTACGAGTTTGTGCTTCTCCTTTTCATTGTATCATGCAGCTTATGTAATCAGTAAATCACTAAAGCAATGTACATTTCATTTACAAATTTTGATCAGTATATAGGAGTGAGCTTGTCGGTCCGTCGTTCTGTTTTTTTTTTACGGTGTCCGGATGATAACTCATGAAAGGGTTGATGGATTTAAATAATATTTCATACACGGGTATAACACCATAAAATACAAGTCAAGTTCGGCTTTAGTTACAAACCACCAATTTTTGACGGAGTTATGGCCCCTTTTCAACTTAGAATTTGCCCAAAAAACGGTGTCCGGACGATAACTCATGAAAGGGTCGACGGATTTAATTTTTTTTTTTGGTAAACAGGTTTAAGACCATAAAATACAGGTCAAGTTCGACTTTGGTTACAAACCACCAATTTTTGATGGAGTTAAGGCCCCCTTTTCAACTTAGAATTTGCCCAAAAAACGGTGTCCGGACGATAACTCATGAAAGGGTTGATGGATTTAAATAATATTTTGTACACGGGTATAACACCATAAAATACAAGTCAAGTTTGACTTTGGTTACAAACCACCAATTATTGACGGAGTTACGGCCCCTTTTCAACTTAGAATTTTCCCAAAAAAACAGTGTGAGGACGATAACTCATGAACGGGTCGACAGATTTAAATAATTTTTGGTACATGGGTTTAAGACCATAAAATACAGGTCAGGCTCGACTTTGGTTACAAACCACCAATTTTTGATGGAGTTATGGCCCCTTTGCAACTTAGAATCCACCCCCACACACCCCCAAACTCATTCACTCACTTTTTTTTCCCCGTTTTTTTTGTTGTTTAAATAATTTGTTTGCCATTGTCTAAATTGTATGAATATTTTGTAGCGGGACGGCCGCATTTCTAATGTTGTAATAACTTTGTGGCCCTACCCCATTTTCATGTACATTTATTGGAAATAAATATGTTTAAACTAGACCATTGTTTTCTTGTGGTTACCATGTTTATGTGACAAGGCGGTATTGTGGGGGTATTAATCACTTTCAGTGATAACTCTAGTTTCATTTATTGCATTTTTCTTCATTTTTTGTGTGTACATTATCATAATACATGTTAATTATATATTGTGTCTAAGTTTAACAGTAACTTGCACATTTAGTCAATAATTGTTGTAACCATTTTGTTTTATAACATATTCCTGTCATTCTTGTAAACATATTGTGACTAACTTTGTAATTTAAAAATGGTTAACTTTTTGTTGTAGATTCTACAGTAATCCTTAATGTTTTAATCAAACTGCTTGGTGGGTGTGAATTATATTCAGTAATTGTAGCAGTACTGTTTTTGAAAGGGTCATTACTTCTCTTGGCGTGACCTTCAACATCCCTCAACGACTTAAACCGCCATCACTGCCCTCAAACGCCATCACTGAACTTTGGACATTCATCATTACCTCAGCCTCCATTATTGACCTTCAACATTAACTACTGACCTTCAGTATTCACCACTGATCTTCAACATCCACACTGCTCTTCAATTTTCATCACCGATCTTCAGCATCGATTTCTGATGTGCAACATCCATCTCTGACCTTCAACATCCAACACTGACCTTCAACATTCACCACTGACTTTCAACATACATCACTGACCTTCAACATTCATCACCGACCTTCAACATCCCCACAGATTTCAATTTTCATCACTGACCTTCAACATTTGTTGCTGACAATAAAAATCCATTAAACCTTTAACATCGATCACTGACCTTTAGCATCCATGACTAACCTTCAACATCCATCACTGACCTTCAGCATCCATAGCTAACCTTCAACATCCATCACTGACCTTCAGCATCCATAATTAACCTTCAACATCCATCACTGACCTTCAGCATCCATAGCTAACCTTCAACATCCATCACTGACCTTCAGCATCCATAATTAACCTTCAATGTACATCCATCACAGACCTTCAACATCAATTACTAACCTTCAACATCCATCACTGACCTTCAGCATCCTAACTAACCTTCAAAATCCATCACTGACCTTCAAAATCCAACACCAGTACTGACCTTCAGCATTCAACACTGACCTTCAACATTACCACTGACTTCCAACATTCATCACTGACCTTCAACATTCACCACTGACCTTCAGCATGCATCACTGACCATCAAAACTCACGTTAAGTTAGTTCACTCTGCATAATCTTCAACATCCCTTACTTTGGGAATGTTGTTAATTCACTCAGCATCACTTGAGTTATAATATGCTAGTTCATTTTACATCCTCTTCAGCATCCCTCACTGTGGGTTGTTAGTTCTCTCAGCATGATCTTCAAAGTTCATCTTTTATTCAGTTATGCAAGTTTGCATTTGGGTTTCTGTAAAAATAACAATAAAATAGTATTGTTACAATTTGATTTAATTATATTTAGTTTTAGACACGAGCATTGGTGTGGTACTAGTATATGCATGTTATGTATTAGACCATTGTTAACTGGCATGTCATGGTTTGCTTGATAAGCATGCTGGTCTTTATACTGATCACGTTTCTAATATATGTTGTTTTTATTTACGAAAGTTTACTTGGAAAACATTTTCTTTATTCTTACATGTTACTTAGAAAGTAATCAGTAATCAGAATGGAAATGCTTTAACTCATGATTACAATTAGTAATCGTTTCGAATAAAATTTGTGTAATGTTCGTATATTTTAACTGACCAATTATAAAATGTTGTAAATAAGTGTGCCATATTAGTTCTATAAGTCACAGAATTATTTTTCCTCTGATTTTGCTGTGTTTTAACTTTCAAGTTTAACTACAAGTAAATGTGAATATTTATAAATTGTTTTACGCTTTCAGGAACAACTGGATATGTGTAAAGACGAGACAGTTAAATTAGAAGGTTTGTAAATTTATCTTATTTATTGTCAACACACCGCTTTACATTTCAATGGCTGGACCTTCAATAATAACTTGTAAGTGAGAAAGTGTTGATTCTTATGGATGGCAGGAGGTATCCAGTACTAGTTCTACCCAGGAAGAAGTTGGTGATCTGACTACCACTAAAAAATTGACCGTCATGTATATATAGCCTTTAATGTGCTGAATATGACCTAAAACACCAGTCAACCAACCAACCTTTAATATTAAGGACTAGACAACCAGCCTTCAATATTAAGGACTAGACAACCAGCCTCAATATTAAGGACTAGACAACCAAACTTTAATATTAAGAACTAGACAACCAACCTTTAATATTAAGGACTAGACAACCAAACTTTAATATTAAGGACTAGGCAACCAGCCTTTAATATTAAGGACTAGACAACCAACCTTTAATATTAAGGACTAGACAACCAACCTTTAATATCAAGGACTAGACAACCAACCTTTAATATTAAGGACTAGACATCCAAACTTAAATAATAAGGACTAGACAACCAACCTTTAATATTAAGGACTAGACAACCAAACTTTAATATTAAGGACTAGACAACCAGCCTTCATTATTAAGGACAAGACAACCAGGGACTAGACAACCAACCTGTAATATTAAGGACTAGACAACCAGCCTTCATTATTAAGGACTAGACAACCAGGGACTAGACAACCAGCCTTTAATATTAAGGACTAGACAATCAGCCTTTATTATTAAGGACTAGACAACCAGCCTTTAATATTAAGGACTAGACAATCAGCCTTTATTATTAAGGACTAGACAATCAGCCTTTAATATTAAGGACTAGACAATCAGCCTTTGATATAAAGGACTAGACAATCAGCCTTTAATATTAAGGACTAGACAATCAGCCTTTATTATTAAAGACTAGACAACCAGCCTTTATTATTAAGGACTAGACAACCAGTCTTTAATATTAATGGACTAGACAACCAGCCTTTAATATAAAGGACCAGAACTGGCGTAATGGTAGAGCATCTTCCTCGCAAGTTTGAGGTCTTGGCCGGGTCGCACCAAAGACATCATAAAAATGGAACTAGTAGCTCTCTCATTTCACATTCAAGATATAAATGGTAGTGCTAGAACTAGTTGGCCCAATGTCGGTATACTGTGACTGGGTGGGGTATCACGTCATAGGTCACTTGCATGGTATTCCAGCGTAGCAGCACTATAAAGTTAAGCATTTGAGCTCACAGCTACAATGGCGCATCTGTGGTCAAGCGGTTAACAACGTTCTCACTTCTCACCCCTACAGGTTCGAATCCCACTGAAAGCTCAACTTGTGAGAAAGTATCGATTCTTACGGATAGCGGGAGGTATACAGTACTGGTTTTACCCAGGAAAAATGGGGTTGTCTGCTTCTACCACAAAAAAATGACTGTCATGTATGGCCTAAAATGTGCTAAAAGTTACATAAAACACCATTCAAACAAACAAACATCACCGCTACATGGGGAAGTACCCTGCCAAAGTAACCTAGTAGCACCAGCAAGGAAAGAACCCAGGGTCTCAGGATTCTGAGTCAAACATTTCAAACAGCTATTCACTGGGCCACCATGACACAAGCACACATTTTCCTGTATTAGTTTTGCATTTTTAAATGTGTTAACTTGTATGCTAGTTGCATTTAAAGCTGTGTATTTTCATGTTGTATGAAATTCAAGGATCTTGCTATCATCTAAGACCAGTTGATGTTTCGGGTATATTATTTGTTGAATTCTGATTGATTTCAGATATTTTACTAAAGCCGGTGCAGAGAATTCAGACCAACAACTTAGTTCTTCATGTAAGTATAATGGCTGCTGTAATTATATCTTTGTTTTTATATTTGATATACTAATGGCATTGTCGGAAACGTTTTTCTGAATCTTCAGAACTTCCTATAATTATTAATCTGAAAATAAAGATGAAGCAGTGTGTGATTTTTACCCAGATTCATTTGTCACATTGATTATAACATAAGCTGTGTGAACTTATTTTAATCACTCACGATGTCTTCCTATGTAGAACCAGTACTAAGCAAATGCAGAGAAAGTGTCTTGCTCATGGACACAACGCATAAGGTCATTGCAGGGATTGATCTCACAACTTTGCGATACTGGGTCCAATGCTCTACCACTAGACCACAGCTCTCCACTCAAATTCTCGATTGGCTTGTCTAAAAAAGCTTAAGATACTTATAAATACTGGATGCACCGCCGATAATGTAACATGTACTTTACGATGAAACAAAGTTTAACTTTCACTCACGAATTTTGTTTGACAGGATCACAGACAACTGGTCCAAAGTTCTACGAATACATGCGTCGTTGACAAAATAGCATGAGATATAGAGATTATTTAACTGCTGGGATCGATTATAGGGAAATCTTTCACGAGTGTCCTTGCGAGTGAGTGAAAAAACAAAACACGACTACCATCGAGTAAAAATGATGTAAAACATCATACAAACTACCATCGAGTGTAGGATTTCCCTATAATCGAACCCAGCAGTTAAATAATCTATTTATTACATTTTAAATTATTTTATGTATAATTTTAACCTAAATTATTCGCCTTATTGAACGTTATAACATCCGTCGATTATAACGTTCAATAAGGCGAATAAGTCGACGTCAGCAACACTATTGACGTCATAACTCAACGTCATAGTTATTTTTGTGTTCGGAGTTAGTTATTAATATTTAGCGATTATGAATATTCTTTCACTGAGAAATCCCCATCTTTCACCCACAGAAATGTAATAAAGATATTTAATTTTGACAATGCTCAGGTCATACGGGTTATTCCATTTAAACATACCCGGGATCCCAGCAAGGCAATTTAATAAACATTTACAAGTGAGCTGTATTTTCGTTCTTTAAACTTATTTTTGCATCTATGGGTGCCTGTTGACAGTGGGACAGGGCACGAAAAGTCCACTTGTCTGCTTGCCATGACGGGTGCTCATTGATTAGTTCTTTAACAATTTATCAATTTGGCCATTCATATATTACGTAGGACAAGTAACTCAGAAACACATTTTCCTGCCCTGATATTTATGCAGTGACTTCTGAGTTGACATTCTATAGATGTTTATTGCATGAACCTGCCCACATAGTTCAAAATCCGAGTCATGTTATGAAGGTACAAACATCGCTCTTCCATATTGCATGTCTAGCACATGCTGCGAATCTCGATACCTGCTGTGACTATTGTGTTAGCTCAAAGCACATATTTTTTGTGGATTTTGTCATAGCTTTCAATCAATTCAGGAATTGGCTCAAGGAGACTATCCTGATAAATGACCGCCTCTGTGTAAACACGCTCGTTGATAAATGGGATCATACAACAAAACAGAAATGGCTCAAGGAAACATGTCAGACAAACGACTGCCTCAGTGGTCAACACTTGTTCCGTTATACTCCTATAGGCATTATGCAGCATGGTATATCATAACATGAAAATAATAAAGAACTATATTACTATGTGTTATGCTATCCATACTTCACCAGTTACCTCACCAGGGCAGGGAATTTTTTCTGAGTTACCCATATGTAACATTTGAATGGTAAAATTGATAAATTGTTAAAGAATGTATCTGAATTTCTACACATCCTGCATCAATAAGCACTCGTCATGGTGAGCGGCTGAGTAGAACTTTCGTGCCCTGCTCACCCAGATCACTTAAAATGTCTGGATCATAGACGAGGAGGTGGCCATTATATTATGACATGGCCTAGAAGGAGGTACATCAGACTATTTCTAGAAGAACCTAACATTAAAAAAAAAATCCAGTTTATAATGAAAAAGGCATAATAATCAATCACTATCAAAATGTTGTATAAGCTCAGGGTTGTTCAGGTCTAATAATTGAAGATATATTTTGCATGGATGGAGCATAAAATGCTTATAAACCTAGGCCCCGTTTTATTAATCATCTTATGATAAGTGTCAAGTTTCAAAACTGTTCACATTTTGCATGTAAGCATTCAATGCAGACAATTATGTGTGTATTATGTGCAGAAATATCAAATGTATAAGAAATCAAATGAAATCGCGTTCACATGTGAATTGTAAATCACAGTAAAGAATTTAAGAAATTAACTCACGAAATTAACTCCTGTAAGTTGTTTCATAAAACCGGGCCCTGATGCGTAACTTAGGATGGCACATATTACAATGCAAAATGAATTTACTTGTAAGTAAGGGGTCATTCATTATACTTTGTAAGTAAGGGGTCATTTATTATACTTTGTAAGTAAGGGGTCATTCATTGTACTTTGTAAGTAAGGGGTCATTCATTATACTTTGTAAGTAAGGGTTCATTCATTATACTGGGGCCCTTAAGAATAGAAAATATCAAGTGTCAGTTTTAAGTCTGGACACTTAGACCACTATGGGTCACTAAAACAATATGGACTACAATTCCGATTCAGAGTTTAAATCATTTGCAAATAGTTCTTTAAGCGTTAGTAACAAACATCATAAGTACATTAATAATGTTTTTAAACTGTACCGGTCGTGACGTCAACGTCATGAAGTCAAATTGCGCGAACGTCTCAATAACGTTAACATTCCATTAAAATAGGTTAAATACCGGTGTTTGTCTTAAAAAAGGTGCTCGTTGCAATAAACCAGTTATTTGGTTTATTACTGACCCCCTACAGAAATATGTGGGGTCAGTCAGATATATATTCGGCTATTGCCTCGCCCCCTATAAATCTTACTGGGGGTAAAATTAAAATACTAGCCACTTAATTGATTATTACAGGACCTGTTGAAGCACACCCCTGAGGATCATCCAGATCACCGTGACCTGCAGAAGGCCCTAAAACTGAGTGAGGAGAATCTGAAGACATACAACTCACAGCCGGGAACCATCAACTCTAGTAATGTACGTACTTAACAATTGATTCACATTTTTTTCGGTGTTAAAGAGTTTTTAAACTCCAGTAGTATTTTCCCGTTTGCTATGTACAAACAATAACGTGCCTTAGGAGTAAGATAATGATAAAAAAGTGCAAGGAACAGATACTGTCGGTGTATTGTCTGCCATTGGAATAGCCATTTTCTATTGAGACACAGTGGATGCGTGCAAGTAGTTCTGCCTCCATGAAAAATTCTGTTTTTTCAAAACTATCGATAGACTAATTTTTAAACAAAAAGAATAAAGCGAATGTAAATATTTGTTGTGGTACCAAATGCATGTATGTAGATAAATGTGGACTACTCGTTAATTGTAAAATGTGAACAGTTATTATTATCACTTGTAATTAGGCCTGACATAAATAACATATTGCACTAGTGTAATAAATATGCAAAGAAATGCCGAAACATCATTCAATCTTTTCTGTTCAGCTCTGGGTGCAGTCAGAATTGCCCCACTAATTTATGCCATTAAAATTCCGGATAAAGTTAATTGATACAAATTTACCTATCTGAACCGGATACCCATGATTGGTTCTTTTCCTTTACATTCTAGTCATATTTATTTACAAAATGACGTCATGCAACTGTCATTGTTGATGTCAGCTCATGACTTTTACCTTCCCTCATATGTAAGATCAGGCTTTCCATCACGCATGTAAAAAGTGGATAACCTTATCCTGTATGCAAGAAAAAATCATTCAGAATGTTGTTGGTTCACTCTCATGTTTTGGCTTGCTTCATGAATCCTACGTGCAATAATAACAATGGCCTGGACAAGTAGTTGTTTTCATTACTCAATCAAATAGTCATACTTTACCAGTTCATATAGCGAACATACTTCATGTACTTTATTTCAAATTTCCAATAGGTTATAAAGCCGTTCATATAGCAGTCATACTTTATTTCAAATTTCCAATAGGCTATAAAGCCGTTCATATAGCAATCATACTTTATTTCAAATTTCCAATAGGTTATTAAGCCGTTCATATAGCAATCATACTTTATTTCAAATTTCCAATAGGTTATAAAGCCGTTCATATAGCAATCATACTTTATTTCAAATTTCCAATATGCTATAAAGCCGTTCATATAGCAATCATACTTTATTTCAAATTTCCAATATGCTATAAAGCCGTTCATATAGCAATCATACTTTATTTCAAATTTCCAATATGCTATAAAGCCGTTCATATAGCAATCATACTTTATTTCAAATTTCCAATAGGTTATTAAGCCGTTCATATAGCAATCATACTTTATTTCAAATTTCCAATAGGTTATAAAGCCGTTCATATAGCAATCATACTTTATTTCAAATTTCCAATATGCTATAAAGCCGTTCATATAGCAATCATACTTTATTTCAAATTTCCAATATGCTATAAAGCCGTTCATATAGCAATCATACTTTATTTCAAATTTCCAATATGCTATAAAGCCGTTCATATAGCAATCATACTTTATTTCAAATTTCCAATAGGCTATAAAGCCGTTCATATAGCGAACATACTTTATTTCAAATTTCCAATGGGCTATAAAGCCGTTCATATAGCGAACATACTTTATTTCAAATTTCCTATAGGCTTTATATAAAGCCTGTGAGGACACATATACAAAGTATAACATGGCAACAGGGCAATCAATTGGTACATATATAACTTTAGTTGTTTAAATACGAAAACATTATATTAATTTCAAATTGTACTCAGTCTCATATCTAGAGTCCTGAAATCTATATCCAATAGAAGTAGAGTCCATATTTTGTACTTTGAGAAGACAACTCTAACAGTTAAACTCAGTGAGTCATCACAATTTATCTCCCTAACCCGGCTGGTGTTCATTGCAAGTTGAACACTGTTGACAGAAAAAGAAATTAAGGATTTATACAAAAATGTAGCTTCAAACACTAAAAGAAAATGAAGTTAAAATTAAAAATTAATATAGCTAGAAACTACAACTACAATGCTTGGTTGAAATTATAGAGATTTTACAGTGTTGAGTACAATACTGAATTCATTTGGACTCGTACCCAGCGGACAGAATCCATATTTGGACGAGGCGAAGCACTGTAAAATGACCTCATAATACTCAGTACATTTAAAAACGCAACATTTTTGATTTTCGATTAATTTTAATCTGCTGGTTTTTTGTTCAAATCAAAATTGTTTTTATGTTAGCACACAAGTCTCTTTGTCCCAATAAAGATAAACAGTTGCATACGATTTGCTCTACTTCTTCAAATATATTTCAAAAATAGAAATTCAAAAAAATACCAATTCAAAAAAATATCAAGTGTTGCTTTTTCATGAATATATGCAAACAGTAATGAGTATATGATCACAGTATAACTAATATAAGCTTTTATGCAACATTCGTAATAAGAAGGTGTTTACAACTGTTCATAGGTATTTACATACTATTTACAACACCCCCTGTGATTCTAAGAAAAAGAGCAACACAAGCATGAATAAAAAGTGATTCAGTGTGGTATATCTAAGGACCATGTAACATTAGACCATTATTATTAAAACTTTATATTGTGTTAGTGTATTTGCCTACCCACAGATTTCATTTCTAGATTTAAAATATTAAAAATATATATTAAGACGCACATCTATACATCAGTTATCATCCCGGCAAAAATATTAATCTAACAACAGTTTTCTTTGTTAAGCCATGAAAGCTGATGCTCTGACTGAACCCATGAACTATGTGGTTAAATCTTCATTGTTCAGCAAGCAAGATTGAATTGAATTGAATGTTGTCTAACGGCTCATCAACACAGTATAGGTCAGAGAGAGGGGAAGGATACATAAGAATCCGGGAACCGTGCTCTACTCATATTATCGAATAGATTCCTATGGTTCACCTATGGTTAACGTGCTCGGAGGATAGACCGATACACGGAACCGCCCAGTTTACGTCCCCGTCCGACGGACGAGGCTAAGGGAAAGTGTCTTTCCCAAGAACACACCGACGAAACTCAGTGGCACCACGGAGGATTGAGCCCGGGGCCTCCAGTTAAAAATCCGCCGTGCTACAACAAGCAAGATGTTGCAGATATACGGAGTTACGGTGGTCTAGTGGTTAAGGCATCCGCCTCGTAATCCGGAGGTCTAAGGTTCGAGTCCCGTCAGAGGCGGGCTTGTTACTGAAGAGAGACCGGTTGGTGAGCCGCCAGCTAGTTAAATAACGGTTACCAATTGCCTACCTGCCTGGTGCCTGGCATTAAAGAATAGGAATCGGGGAGTAATGATGTTCAAGACAAAGGTGTCTCATAAGTCAAAATTGACTGGCCCTTTCAAAAGGGGTGACACTATAATAAACAAACACTTTACTTTACTTTTACAAGCAAGATGGTGCAGGAATAAATTACTAAACAAGGTTCTGATTATACCACAGTAACTGTGCTCCTTGATCTTGAAAAACCTCATAGGAAATAAAGGATGACATAACAATATCAAAAAAGAAACCGAAACTCATATTAAAATAGTCTTTTCTGTTGAATATTAAGCGTCTCCGTGGCTGAATGGTTAATGACGTTGCGTTGTAAACCTTCGCCTCCCACTGCTGTGGGTTTGAATCCCACTGGGAGCTCGACATGTAAGTGAGGAAGTGTCGATTCTTACGGATGGCGGGAGGTGTACGTACAGTACTGGTTCTAACCAGTAAAAGTGGATGGTCTGCCTCCACAACAAAAAATCGACCGTCATATATAACCTTACATGTGTTGAAAATAGCGTAAAACACCATACAAACAAACAGACAAAAAAATCTGTTGAATATTATATTGGGTTAGTAAATTTTCAGCAGGTTATTTTACCCAGCTACGAGTCCACCCAACTACTATACCGATGGTCTAGTAACTACTATACCGATGATCTAGCAACTACTATACCGATGATCTAGCAACTACTATACCGGTGGTCCAGTAACTACTATACCGGTGGTCTAGTAACTACTTTACCGATGGTCTAGTAACTACTATACCGGTGGTCTAGTAACTACTGAACCGGTGGTCTAGTAACTACTATACCGGTGGTCTAGTAACTACTATACCGGTGGTCCAGTAACTACTATACCGGTGGTCTAGTAACTACTATACCGGTGGTCCAGTAACTACTATACCGGTGGTCTAGTAACTACTATACCGGTGGTCTAGTAACTACTATACCGATGGTCTAGTAACTTCTATACCGATGGTCCAGTAACTACTATACCGGTGGTCTAGTAACTTCTATACCGATGGTCCAGTAACTACTATACCGGCGGTCTAGTAACTACTATACCGGTGGTCTAGTAACTACTATAATGGGCGGTCCAGTGACTACTATACCGGTGGTCTAGTAACTACTATACCGGTGGTCCAGTAACTACTATACCGGTGGTCCAGTAACTACTATACCGGTGGTCTAGTAACTACTATACCGGTGGTCCAGTAACTACTATACCGGTGGTCTAGTAACTACTATACCGGTGGTCTAGTAACTACTATACCGATGGTCTAGTAACTTCTATACCGATGGTCCAGTAACTACTATACCGGTGGTCTAGTAACTTCTATACCGATGGTCCAGTAACTACTATACCGGCGGTCTAGTAACTACTATACCGGTGGTCTAGTAACTACTATAATGGGCGGTCCAGTGACTACTATACCGGTGGTCTAGTAACTACTATACCGGTGGTCCAGTAACTACTATACCGGTGGTCTAGTAACTACTATACCGATGGTCCAGTAACTACTATACCGGTGGTCCAGTAACTACTATACCGGTGGTCTAGTAACTACTATACCCGTGGTCTAGTAACTACTATACCGGTGGTCTAGTAAACTAAAAATGTTAATTTCTAGCCCTGTAGCCTACTTTAAGTATAGTATACAGTCAGCCCTACTTTAGGGGTCCCTGGTATTAAATAGAGATTATTTAACTGCTGAGTTCCATTATAGAGAAATCCTTCACAAGATGGTAGACGTATTGTTCTTTTCACCAATGAGCATATGCGAGTGTGTGAAAAAACCTACCATCGAGTAAATGATTTCCCTATAATTGATCCCAGCAGTTAAATAATCTATTTATTGCATTTTAAATCAGTTTATGTATGAATTTAACTGAAATTATTCGCTTTATTCAACGTTATCGGCGGATGACGTCGACATCAGCAACACTTTATTGATGTCATGACAACGTCACAGTTATTTTTTTTTTGTGTTCGGACTAAGTTATTAATATAGAGAGATTATGAATATTCTTCCACTGAGAAATCCCAAGCTTTCACCTATATAATTGTAATAAAGGTTCATATTATTGTTGCAGTCCCAAGAGTCTGGTCACCTGGTGAAGAGTGGGTTCGTTGTTGAGGTTGCTAAGGACAAGAAGAGCACTCGACAACTCCGATACGTGTTCCTCTTCAGCGATGTACTCATCTGTACCAAACACAAGGGCTCAAAGTAAGTTCCAAGAAACATACTGTTTAAAGGGATTCACGGCAATCTTCTTGTGCTTAAAACTCACAGCATCCCGTTAGTTTCTACATAACTTACATTTGTTCAATCATTAATATTAATTATAAGAACAGTATAAAGAAAATTGTTTTTGCATATTATTAACTGTTGATTATATTGCACCAATAATATATTTAAACATAACGGAATAAGACGAAAAAATAAAAACTCAACATTTTATTTAATTATATGCAAACAGGTTTTAAGTCAAAATGATACTGGATTAATAAATCGAGATGCATATTTTAATACTTGATGAAAACTTCAAGTTTGCCGTGTGTCCCTTTAAATAAATTGTGACCTGTCCGCATATTAGGATGGTTTTCCAGTTAAGTAGAGACGTCAGTTCTACGTATCGGGGGCTCATTGCGAAATGAATGTATCTAGTTCTTAATTTATATATAGTTACAATAGTTTGCCTTCATCTCACGACCTTCAAATGAATTGACAATACTTGATGGCACAGCTCATCTTGTTGTGTAAAGTTTATGAAAACTCAACATTTTATTTAATTATATGCAAACAGGTTTTAAGTCAAAATGATACTGGATCAATATATCGAGACACATATTTTAATGCTTGATGAAAACTTTAAGCTCGAAGTAAACAAATTTCATTTTATACTATATATACTTACAGTTTATTTATTCTATTATTTAGCTATTACATTTTAAACAGTATAAATAAATAATTTTATACTAGTCTTATAGTTTCTGTAGTTTGCCACAATAACTTCTATTCTTATTATTGTTTTATTTGAAATCAGCAGCTTTTTTTACACTGAGATTTTAAGGCCTGAAAGCATATCATAACTTCAGTCATGGATTGGTGTAGATTAACAGAACATTATTAAAGGGAGTGAATGCAGAACTGTTGTAACTGTGTACGTATAAATAAAGAACAAGATACAGTAGTTTCGCATTAAGTTCTTTCTTTGTGGTGCAGGCTTTTTTTCCTGGGTAGAACCAGTACTGTATATCTCACGCCATCCATAAGAATCATCTCTTTCTCACTTGACAAGTCGAGCTGCCAGTGGGATTCGAATCCGCAGCAGTGAGAGGCGATTAAGATTTAGACACAGCATTTTAACTTTGACAGATGATATTAGAGCTGCAGACCTGTACGCTGTAATACTATGAGATATGGTGATGGCATGTCTGATGGCAGACTTCATCCTTTATTGTATCTGCCTGTGAACTTGCTCTCCAGATAAGACCTGTAAATGGGACCTAAAATCTTGTTTTATTTGAAATTAGCAGCTTTTTTTACACCGAGATGTTACGTTGAGGCCTGAAAGCATAATCTTAACTTCAGTCATGGATGATTTGAATTTCTTCACTATTTTACAGGCCTAAGGAAGTGTCGTTCAAGTACCTGTGGAGCTTACCTGTGGGTCCTCTTGTTATACATGTGAAAGGTAAGCTAAATAACACACTATGTTGGTGAACCCTTAACGGGACTGGTGGTGATCTGGAAGCTTTATGGGTGTCAATCCAAATTTTATTAAAATCATTGCAATGTGTTTCAAACTCATATTCAACGTGCATATGCACTAAATTAGGACTCATCCATACAATTTAATTAGTTAATAAAAAAAAATTGTCTGAAAAACTAGACGACTCGGCTAGTTTTGTTTCATAAATCATTAATAGTAATTCATTTGATACTTTATGGCTCATATAACTTATTCTTTTAAGATAGAATTACACTTTATTTGAATTAAAAGTACAACTTTTAGCAATACAATCCCCAATTAAATAAATATTTATGATAAGCAATAAAACGCAGCCGAGTCGCGTTTTCCAGATTGAACATTTTCATCAATAATAATTAACGTAACGTGCAGCTTAATTTGAAGCATGTGCATATTTCATGTGAAACTGAAGTACATTATGAAGGTTTTCACTTGTATTTCATTACATGGTCCGAGTATTAACTTTCATACCCCATCCAACCACTTCTCCAAGAAGCGAAAATGGGGTCGGCTGAGGTATGAAATAAAACCTTAATTTCAATTTAAAAAGTTTGCATATTGAAACAATATGTAATTTTAAACAGGTTATTGCATTTCTTCAGTAAAAAATGTTTTTAAACATGTTTTATTGTCGAAATATCGGTTATAAAATCCTGTTAATATTAGCTTTCCCATTGGTTAATGGAATTTAGGCGGGACCACTTAATGTGGATTAAAACCAGTCACTCTTCAAGGTCGCCTCCAGTCCCTTTAAAAAATCCAATTCTTTTGAATTGTTATGAATGCATAGCTTGAAGTAAATTTAGCCATAAAATAAATTATGGCACTTGACTACTTGTTCAGTCTGAGGCAGTAATAAAGTTTACTAAACTTCCTTTCCATTTGAACTAAATATTCAGCGTTTATCTGTTTATTCTTACACTAAAAAACCTTGACCTTTCACTTAAAGTCCCTATCTTACCATCAACAGGCAAATTTTACACTACAGAACCATTTATCAAAACTCTATCCAGGTGTTCAGATCATATAATAATGAATATGTGCTGAATAAAAGTAACGGTTTATTTACAGGTTCGTAAAATACCCATGATTGAATATGTATAAAATGAATTATGAGTTGGTATTAAGTCTTAATTTGACGCTTCAGTTTTGGGGTTTGGCCTGGTTGGTTAAAGTCGTTTATATTGTGTATATAGAGTTTGGATTCTCAAAATATGTTAGTTATATATACACCTCGTCATCAGTATGTTTAGAAACAGTGTACATGTTGCAAAATTTGGCTGTTATTGGCGGGATAGCTTCTTTAATCCACCATTCATTTAACTTTATGTATTTGCAGGTGAAAAGAAATATTCTCTGAAGGAGAGTTTAGATGAGCTGAAGAACAAGATAGGCTTTCTGAAGGTTGAACTTCGTGAGGAGATGCTCAAGGCTGATAGTGTCAAAGACGTAAGTGACATGTGCATACTGTGGCTGCAATCTCGTCCTTAGCATGGGTCCAAACAGGGTTTATGTCATTTAGTATAAATTCCGACATGATTATGGTTTAACAGTTTCGTAATGTTGTTCAAAATATTTTGGAGAAGACTGTGGTCTGGAGACATGTTTCTTTATCGGATATGACATAAATAGAATGCATATAAACCTGCTAAATCTCCCCGAAGAGAAAAATCTTCCAGCAAGAGGTGTGCTCTCTTCCCATCCCTTTTTAATAAAACTTGTATTTTTTTTTTATCTGCTTCATAAGGATAATCCAATTGCACCCACTGTCTTCAAACTTTATAATTAGATTTTCCTTGCTAAAATAAGCACACTGCAGGTGACACACGTTCCATGGTACACCCTTCTAGTTTTATTTAAAAACAATTATTGTAATAATATTATTTTAATACCGTAACAGAAGTCCTTCTCGATAACCCAAAGACGCGCTGTAAGAAACGTGGAAAAACTGAAGAAGAAAGTGCAGGAACAGGAGGCCACTCTTGTTGAGGCGTTACCGAGGTTACCATTGAACCTGGAAGTTGAAGGTTTCAAATCGCACACGTTCCTCTTTGCGACGGATTATGAGAGACAAGAATGGAGGGAAGTCCTGGAATCACAGCGAAAAAAATTCAAAGGTACTGTTCGGTTAGAAATGTTGCATGAACGATTATAGGTCTCTTTATCCCACTCTGCGTGGAGACATTTATTCTTGAAGCTCGTCTTACAAAGATGATTTTTTCAAGTCCGCCCAAGGTCATGCAAAAATTATTAAAAAAACGATTAAGGTCCTACTTTAAGTTGTTTTTTCTTGCTTTAAACACGTTTTGTATTGTGTTTAGTATTTTTGTATTCAATCAACTTTATAGAGGACTTGGGGGAAAAACTGTTTTAACTATTACATTTAATCTTGACATCTCGAATGGCCACAACTTTGGGAGACCCTCTGTCATTTGCGATCAGAATTGCATCCTATATAATCGCATCAAATGTACATTGACATCCGGTTTTGAGATCTATGTACAATGAACTCTTGGCTTGAGATATTTGAGATCTATGTACAATAAACATTTGGTTTGAGATCTATGTACAGTGAATGCTTGGTTTGAGATCTATGTACATTGACATTCACCTGTTTTAAGATTTATGTGCAATGATGTCCTGTTTGGAGATCTAGTGCAATGATGTCCTGTCTTGAGATCTATGTGCAATGATGTCCTGTTTTGAGATTATGTGCAGTGATGTCCTGTTTTGAGATGTACTTGCAATGATGTCCTGTTTTGAGATCTATGTGCAGTGATATCCTGTTTTGAGATTTATGAGCTGTGATGTCCTGTTTTGAGATCTATATGCAGTGATGTCCTGTTTTGAGATTATGTGCAGTGATGTCCTGTTTTGAGATGTACTTGCAATGATGTCCTGTTTTGAGAGCTATGTGCAGTGATGTCCTGTTTTGAGAGCTATGTGCAATGATGTCCTGTTTTGAGATTATGTGCAGTGATGTCCTGTTTTGAGATGTACTTGCAATGATGTCCTGTTTTGAGATCTATGTGCAGTGATATCCTGTTTTGAGATTTATGAGCTGTGATGTCCTGTTTTGAGATCTATATGCAGTGATGTCCTGTTTTGAGAGCTATGTGCAGTGATGTCCTGTTTTGAGAGCTATGTGCAGTGATGTCCTGTTTTGAGATCTATATGCAGTGATGTCCTGTTTTGAGATCTATATGCAGTGATGTCCTGTTTTGAGATCTATATGCAGTGATGTCCTGTTTTGAGAGCTATATGCAGTGATGTCCTGTTTTGAGAGCTATGTGCAGTGATGTCCTGTTTTGAGAGCTATGTGCAATGATGTCCTGTTTTGAGATCTATGTGCAGTGATGTCCTATTTTGAGAGCTATGTGCACTGATGTCCTGTTTTGAGATCTATGTACAGTGATGTCCTGTTCTGATATTTATGAGCAATGATGTCCTGTTTTGAGATCTATGTGAACTGATGTCTTGTTTTGAGACCTATGTGCAATGATGTCCTGTTTTGAGAGCTATGTGCAGTGATGTCCTGTTTTGATATTTATGAGCAATGATGTCATGTTTTGAGATCTATCTGCAATGATATCCTATTTTGTGATCTATGTGCAGTCATGTCCTGTTTTGAGATCTATGTGAAGTGATGTCCTGTTTTGAGATCTAATTACAAATTACAATGACCTTTGTTTAAAGTTGGCCAGCCCTTTTCCAGAAAATAAGGATGATCTGTCAGGCTTGGTTTCGTTTTTCTATATCTGAAAATGATCAACACCCACTCTTAACACCATAAATCATCTTATTTACATCTTGTTATTCATGACATGTTTACAGAGGTCCCACTTACCTGGTTCTAATCTTGTAATGTTGTTTACAGACATCCATTTTCTTGTTCATATCTTGTTTACAGATATCCCACATGTGCAATTATCTGCCCATGATTGTGAGGTCATGGTCGCAAACACAAAGTTACACACACAAGTGAATGGTATAGGAACAGTTCTGCTGAAGAAAGGTGAGTGGAGTACAAAGGGTGTTCATGTACAGTAACATTTGTTTATAAGGTTTACCACCACTAATTGACATGTCGCCAGTACTTAGATATCTCCGACCTGTTGTTGATGTCGGAGTATATTGACAATAGGTTATATTATAATACAGCTGCACGTGCTTTATTATACGGTTGCACGTGCTAATTACATATAAACCTCCGAATGTAATCCCTCCTTTTTTGATGGAAATGGAAATTATAAGTAGGGGAAAACTGCCCATTTCTTTTCGATTTTGTGGTTGTATGATGAACATTTTCAAAATGTCGACTCTATGCTTACACTTCGTGAGCAACCATCACTGAAAACAGCTGTACCCTTGACCTGTTTAGTAAACAAACAAGAACTTTCTTACATGTCTTGTGACCTTACCTTTTTTGGTGATTTTAAATTGGAAAATTAGTTTTCTATATGAATTACACTGCATTATCCATACTTGAAGTTGCAACAAATCATTAATACGTGACACTTTAACATTGGTGTCTATGGGGAAAATAATTAGTGGTTTCATACCTATAATCAAATTAGGTTCATCTGCATTTGCACTATCACTCCAACCACAGTAAAAAGTATATCAACCTGTAAACTCAAAAAACATTCAAAGGGAAATACGGCAATCTCGAAGTTTTTATCACTCATTAAAAGAAGCCTCTCGATCCAGTATCATTTTGACTTTATAGAGACACATGGCAATCTAGTTTTTCTACATCAATTGCATTTGTTCAATCATTAATGTTAATTATAAGAATTGTATTAAGCCATTTGTTTTTGCATATTATTAATTTTTGATATTATTGCACCAATAATATATTAAAACGTATAGTATAATAAGATGAATAATTAAAATTTGATTTATTTAAATGATACCAGGGTAAAAGTAAAAATGATACTGGGTATATAAATCGAGACACCCATTTCAAATTCTTCAAGATTGCTGTGTGTCCCTTTAAACTGGCTTGCATATATTTAAATACAGTTCTGAGTTGTCAACTTTTATTCATTATTCTACCATAGGTTGAATATGTTATTGGTGAAATATAATCAAGAATTAGTAATATGCAAAAACAATTTGCTTTATACTATTCTTATATTAAATATTAATGATTGAACAAATGCAATTAATGTAGAAAAACTAACGGGAGTCGTGAGTTTTACAAAAATCAAGATTGCCGTATGTCCCTTTAACATAAAAGAATACAAGGTAATGCAGCACTGCATTGTATGCCGAAGATAGCCACCACATCATACAAGAACATAAATACAAAATAAATGAAGATATATGAATATAAAATTCAAGAGTTGATAAATGGGTTTATAATGCACGGGAATGATCAGTTGTCAAGGCGTGACATGGTTGGTCTGAGCACTACCTTACCCTTCCATTGTCAAAGTGTCACCATGAAGTCCAACGTAGAATGTCTGTGAAAATCCTTACTTTCCATTGGCATGATCAGTTGTCAAGGCGTCACCATGGTTGGTTGTGCACTACTTTACCCTTCCCTATACATGTAACGGTTAGTTGTCAAGGCTTAACCATGGTTGGTCTGTGCACTTCCTTACCCTTTCCTATTCATGTAACGGTTAGTTGTCAAGGCTTAACCATGGAGCGCAACCTAAAATGTCAGTGAAAACCATTTCTTCTCTATATGAACGATCATTTGTCAAGGCATGCAGCTTAACCTGCGAAAAAACCGTAATCATTCATAAAAACGATTGGTTGTCAAGGCTTCACCATGGACCCCAAACCTGTTTTTTAATTGTGTGAAAGACTACTTTTGCCTGCTGTGCTTGTATTTTCTCATTACCATGACAGGGTATCGTTGCAAATAGTTACGATCTTTAACTGTTGAATACATTTCTATGGTATTGACTGATAGATGATTTTACAGTTTGTCATATTATTGTGCCGCCTGCATAACATGGCAGACGCTTAGGGATCACTTTGTCCATCGTCGTCCGTCACACTTTAACCTGCAACCTAACCATGGCCGTAACTTGAAAAGTATTTGACCTATGTTCATAAAACTTCACACACATCTTCATCTTACCATAAAGAATGTCATTAAACATGTCCAATAACTCCGACTTTAATTTTGGCAGAGTTATGCCCCTTTTTATAAAACAAACCCGCAACCTAACCAAGGCCATAACTGGCCATAACTTAAAAAGTGTTTGACCTGTGTTCATGAAACTTCACACACGTATTCATCTGACCCCAAGGAATGTTTACTATAAAGTTAGGTTGCAGGTTTGTTTTATGAAAAGGGGAATAACTCTGCCAAAATGAAAGTCAGAGTTCAGAGTTATTGGTCATGGATAATTAGATTGTACTTGCTGATATAAGCAGAATGGTAGGCGAGTGTCCATGGAACACACTTCTAGTAAGATTTGCTTTGTTATCATTATATGATTTGCTTTGTGACCTTGTTACATATGATAACATATATTCTTTTAGATGAGGAAATGTTGAATGGAAGCCTCAATGTCACGATACACAAGATGCAGGGCCTTGACGACAGTTGTGGTAAGCAATACTCAACCTGTTTCTTAATACTGTTAAAGCAGATAAAACGTAAAAATCATCGCGGGCTCAACATGGTTTTCTAGAATAATTTTAATGAACATTGAAATGTTCAGTGGTTCAATGACATCTTAACCATGAAAATCGATTCTAAATCTATGATTCCTGAAAAGTTCGGTATTAATTATTGTGAAAGTTTTTTTTCGAAATGTATAATCACAGATTCTGAAGAAGCCATTTGTTGATAAATTATTCAAGAGGAAGACAAATCATAAAAAACAAAGTTAAAAATTAAGTAAAACATATTATTCCATTCTAACCCAGTCCCATGTGTTTAAAGTTATTTCAGGAATGAACTGTTACTTTGTGTCAAAGAGAAAAAAAAAAAAATTCTGAAAACAACTTGTTTGTTATTTCAAAAATAACTTAAGCAAGTTACACCCCTGACTGATAATGTGTTGTTGCCATTAAATGACAAGTCAGTTCCGTTATATCCAGCTGTGTTCAGTTGCCTGGAGATGGACTCGTACGGACACTTCTACAAGAAAGCTCAGACACGGGTCGCGCGATACCTGAATGATGCAGCTTGGGACCAAGACTTTGAACTTGAACTGGACGGGTCACAGACGCTGCGTATACTGTGCTACAAGAAAATGCCCGAGGATGAAGATGATATTGTTATTGGAAAATGTGCTTTAGAGGTAAAAAAATCTATAATTTGCCTCGTCATACGATAGGGCCTTCATTTTGCGTCTGATCTTTGCCAAACTTTAGCAGATTTTATGATTTTCTTCTTTTTTTAAAATTTGTTTGATTTTTTTTTTATTTATTTTCTTTTCTTTTTTAAAAAGTTTTTATTAATTTTTTTTATTTCTTTTTTTTTGTTTTTGTTTTTTTGTTTTTCAATTTTTTTCTTTCTTTTTTTTTTCAATTCTTTTTTTTTCCTTTTTATTTTTTTTTATTTTTTCAATTTGTTTTTGAATAAAAAATTTTCAGCTCTATGTTGGACAGTCGGACCTGTAACAGAGGAGTTATTCATCATCAAACTGTTTAAAATATAATTAATATATTTAAAATATAAAGCATAATGCCAAAAAAACATTGTAGCTTTAAATCGAATGTAAAGTATAAATGTGCTATTGTACTGTCTCTCACTGACAATAATTTTAAGTTCATTAATGCAAAAACTGAAAAATAAAAGAAACAAATTCATGACTTAGTCTTCAATTTGACTGAATTGGTGATTTTGATGTAAGACCGTGCCATCTTTAGTTACCACATGTGTTCAACAGGTTGAGAGGAGAGGTAGTTATGTGTGAAAAACACTGGGCATTAAATCACAATGTTTCCAATAGCCTTACTCCGAAATATTGAACAAGCGACTTGGAATAATTGAGGGTGGACTGTATATTGATACTCAGTTACTAAACCTATCTATTTTCTGTTACAGTTAAGCCGGGATTGGTTGAATTCCAAATTTAATGAGAAGACCATATCGATGAATGAGGTAGGTGATGTCAAAGCTATAATGCAATATTGGAGTCTACAAAAGAAATGTTAGCATTATTAAAGCAAGAAAAAAATCGAACATGGCACTTAAGGAATATATGTTTTACATATAGTTTGTGTAAGATTTTACCCAAAATGTTTCGCTTTAGTCTCAGAAAATGATGTCGATATTCACAACATTTTACTGAAATCATAAATTAAATCACAGTCAATTATTTCTGCGTTGAGTTAGTTAAACGATGTTTAAGTGATTATATATTTTCTTTCACTGAGAAATCCTGATATTTCATCCATACAAATCTTTGTTTGTTTGTTTGTATGGGGATTTACGTCATTTTCAACACTTGTAAGGTTATATATGACGGTCGATTTTTTTGTGGTGGAGGCAGACCACCCACATTTCCTGTAGAACCTCCCGCCATCCGTAAGAATCGACACTTCCTCACAAGTCGATCTCCCAGTGGGATTCGAAACCGCAGCAGTGAGAGGCAAAAGTTTACGTCGTTAACCATTCAGCCACGGAGATGCAAATCTAGTAAATCTTGTTATTTCATTGAAATGCAATAAATATGGATATTTCACCCATAGATAGAAATTATGTAATAGATCAATAGAAATGTAATATTGTTCACCCATAGAAACGTAATCAATATTGTTACTTCAGGTCTCAATAACCATATCTATCAGACACACTCCGGCATCAAAGACACTGAAACGGACACAATCGAAATTGAGGACCGGAATATTTGGGGTCAAACTAGCAAATGTTACCAGGTATATACCTTTCATTTTGATTGCCACAGTTGCCAGCAAGAACTTTAATAGATTAATCTTATTGGATATGAAGCTACACTCAGTTTGTGTTTTGAATAGGAATCCTACTTAGGGTTATTCCATTAAAACACACCCGGGACCCCAGGAAGGCAATTTAAAAATCATCTATGGGTGAACCCTATTTTCTCAAATGTGGTTCTTCAAACTCAATTTTGCATATATGGGTGGGTGTTCAATTTCAAAAATGCCTTCCTGGGGTCCCATGTATGTTTTAATGTAATAGCCCTTATTGAACCCTATCATGTTAAGTCTCCTGTATTTTTATTCGAAACTTTCACTGTAATCAAATGTGTAAAGACAGTACAATGTTCAGTGTTAATTAGCTGAAAGAAAGTCCAAACAGATGATGATATTTGATTTAGTTTAATAGTTTCACATCACCCCTCGATATCTGTCTTCATGTAAACGTTAGTTGTTCTTCTTTTGTGTTTCAAATTGTTAAGCCTAAAATATAATATTGTTTACTGACCTAGTATTTATGCCTTTTTTTGGTAAAAAATGCATTTATAAAAATGAAATTTGAAAGGCATGCAAACGGAACGCAAACGAAGCGCAAAGAAAACTCAAATGGAATGCATTTTTGGGGTTCTTGAATACAGCTGGGTCTGTAACACAACGGGGCCTTCATTTTTCTTCCGATCTTTTTCAAACTTCACACGATTGTTGATATCAATGAAAGATCAGATGAGATCGAAAACCAGCAATATCGGACCATTTACACAGTCATGGCTCTTGATTTTCTGAAATATGCTAGAATTTGGCCTCTTTAACACAATAGGACCTTCATTTTTCAACCGATCCTTTTCAAACTTTACCAGATTATTGATATCAATGAAAGCTCGGACGAGTTTGAAAACCAGCCAGTTCGGACCATTTGCACTGGAGTTATGGCCTTGATTTTCAGAAATATGCTATAATTTTGCCTCGTTAACCTTCATTTTTCATCCGATCTTTTTCAAACTTTACATATTTGTTGATATCAATGAAAGCTTGGACGAGTTTGAAAACCAGCCAGTTCAGACCAGTAACACCGGAGTTGGCCCTTGATGTAGTTAAAATTGCTATATTTTGCCTCGTTAACGCGATAGGGCCTTTTTTTATTTTGATTCTGTTTTCAAAAAACAAAAATGTTTTTTGACTGCCAGAATAGACTGGATGATAATGATCAAATATTGTAACCCATCGTCCACTGTTTATAAGCATGTAGATATCACCCTTTAGGTTTACTTGAAAGCATACCTAAGAAATCAGCAATAGTAGATTTTTAGAAATTTGAATATTAAACAGTGGATTAATAATTAATAGAATACAATTTAAAAATAAAAATAATTTACTTGCTCACCTATTCAGATTAAGTGCAAAGTTGGTAAAAGGTGTGTATTAAAACGACAGTTTAATTTAGGCCTTTTCATGAATTGATAAATTGTTATCTGTTACTTGCTTAAATGTAAAGTACATACATGTTTAATAAACGTTTTCAGAAGAGAATGTAAGACCGTGCCATCTATAGTTACCACATGTGTTCAACAGGTCGAGAGGAGAGGTACGTCATTAGTTATCATATGTGAAAACACAATATTTCCAATGCCCCCATGGGTTCTCTCCCTGGCAGAGGCATTTCTGATGGGGAACTTCCATCTCATCTCTCTCTGAGGTGGCCCATCCTTATATACTTAGTATGATGCGTTAACAGGACATAAAATCCCATTTCATTCCATTTCCAGTTGATTTGAAACCAAGTTTGAAATCTTAATGCTGCAGCAGAAAAATCTTATCTCTGGATTGTCATTGTATTTAACCCTTAGCCAGCTATGAATGCATAATGGACTGTCCTTTCTTTGAATTTAGACCAATCCATTTATGCACCAAAGGGGTGTTTTGGTTAAATGACTGATGAGCAGTCAGCCACACAGTGTAACCCCGAGTTACTTGCAGGCTTATCTGGGTTTACACTGGCTGCAAAGGCTGTTGTAGTTGCCCTTAGCAGGCTAAGGGTTAAATAGGGAGACATATAATGTTCTTGCATACTAGATAAAGTAGATTAGTTGGAAAATCTTATCATAATCACGGGTGTAGATGAAAAGCATGCTTTGTCAACAATGATGTTGATAACATCAACAATTGCATATCTCATACAAAACGTTGATTAATGGTGGCGTCAATGCGCAAAATGTCAATGTTATGCAAGGAAAAGAATCAATGCTGATATTTGTCTCAGATTGGGAAATTCCAAACCTCGGTGTAACAGAGCCTCTGTTCCGATAAGAACAATTACATCATGTGTTAGAATTCCCGGTCTTCAACGGATATTTATCAAGGATCTTAGAGTATACATCAAGTACTCAAAAGTTTTTATGGACTGAAAATATGGCTTTTAATTGCCAAAGGCAATTTTGTTTGCTTGTTTGTTTGTTTGTATGGTGGTTTACATTATTTTCAACATGTGTAAGGCTATATATGAAGATTGATTTTTTTTTTGGCAGACCACCAACTTTTCCTCGGTAGAGCCAGTACTGTACACCTCCCACCAGCTATAAGAATCGCCTCTTTATTGGGTAAAACCTTTAGTATTGCGCAGTTGGATTCACTGATTTCTGTGTTTCAGGGCTAGAGGAAGTTGGCATATACAGAGTGTCGGGCGTAACATCAGACATACAGCATTTAAAGAAACTGTTTGATAAAAGTAAGTACTGATGAAATCAGATCAAGGTATTTCTTACTGTTTAAAGGTTTTTGCTATAATTATGAACATGATGAAATTTGACACAGTACAGGAAATGGACTTTAAATGTAATGTTTACAAGCATTAAGAATTATGTCCCCTTATCATGCTTATGTGTTTTATTAAAAAAGATAGAACTCAAATAATTCTGACTATTTTTACATGCAACTGCCAGTTGCATAGGTACTGTTATCTAATCAATATGACCTTGATTATGGTATAAGCTGGGCATTATTTAGTGCTCATTTTTGGCAAGTTTTTATTTATTATTCAAGTGTAGCACTGTCTAGGTAAAAGTGTGAACATACTAAACTGGAAGTTTTATTATGTAAAAATAATCAGCATTATTTCATCGCTAATTGTTAACCATATTAATGCAATTGCTGTGATTTCAATGGGACTTCGCATAAGAAGACGTAATACTTAACTATAAGAGTTCCTGAAACTACACTGCTTTGTACCGTCGGGTTTTATTTGATGTTGTCTCTCACCATTTCAGATCCTATAGCTGCAAACGCACATGCAGAGGATGCAGATATCCACGCCATAACTGGGGTCCTCAAACTGTACTTCAGGGAGCTTCCAGAACCCCTCTTTACTGACCACAGTTACCAATCTTTTGTACAGACCAGTGGTATGTGTTATTTTTTCTAATCAGTCTTAATTGATATTATTTTATAGTAAAATCGATACAAATTTGTGTGTTAACCCTTAACCCGCTACATATATATAATGGACTGTTCTTTCTTTGAATTAATACCATTCAATTTATGTGACAAGGGGGTGTTTTGGGGGAAATGACTGATCAGCAGCCAGACATTGTAAACCCTGATCAGCCTGCGAGTTACTCGTAGGTTGATCTGGGTTTACAATGGACGCAAAGGCTATTATAGTCGTGCTTAGCGGATTAAGGGTTGAAAGCGTAGACAATTCTCTAAACAGGCCAGTCTTAAATGTCACGAGCAAGAAAGCATACTTTGGATGAGAAATACATCTGTACAGAGGATAATTGTCCTATGTAAAAAAAATGATTCTCATTTAAAGTAGCCTATGCTTCTTGCTTGCCATTTAATCTGTTCACAAATTGCCTGGCTAGCTCTCTTGAGACACATGGCAATCTTGATTTTTAAAAAACTCAAAGCGTCCCTTTTAGTTTTTCTACATAATTCATGTTTGTTCAATCCTTAATATTAATTAAAGAATAGTTGAAAGCAAATTGTTTTAATATAGTATTAACTGTTGATTATATTGCATCAATAATATATTGAAACTTATGGTAGACCAAGATGAAAAAAAGGAAACTCAAAAATGTATTTAATTATATGCAAGCAGGTTTAAAGTCAAAGTAATACTCATTGCGTGTTCCAGCCTTAATTCCATTAAGTGATGGAAAAGCTTATACTAGTTGGATTTTATAACGGATTTTTCGACAATAAAACATGTTTACTGAAGAATTGGGATAACCTGTTTAAAATTATCTATTAAATGTTTTAATTTTACAATATGCAAATTTTTTAAGCCGAAATTAAGGTTTTATTTCATACCCCAGCTAACCCCGTTTTTCACTCTTTGGAGAAGGGGTTGGATGGGGTATTAATGTTAATACTCGGACCACGTAATGTGCATAAATAAACCAAGATGCTAATTTCATTTCTGATAAACACTTCCAGATTGCTTTTGTCTCTTTAAACCTAATTGGTAAATTGACAGATTCACTGCACATTTCAATTTGAAAGTCATTTAAGGCACTTAGTAAATCGACCGATAGTACCAGATAATCAGTAAAGTATTAGTCATTGATATTTATTTTCACTTTACATTTTATTCCCACAGAATTGCAAAACGAGGAAACGAAAGAAAAGTGCATGCTGGAACTTTTACATTCCCTTCCGGAGGCCAATTACTACACAATCGTGTATATTATAGAACATTTGGTGCGTGTAGCGAAACAATGCAAACTGAACAAGATGTCTATAAGTAATCTTTCCACCATATTCGGACCTACGCTGCTGCACCCAGCAACGAAAGACAGTAGTGTCGATCCCATGATACTGATGGTACGCGCTGCACGTGACGCCGCTGTGCAGAGTGAAATTATTCATTTCTTCATGAAGCTAGCATTGGGCGGGAAAAATCTCAGAAAGTCTGCCTCCAGTGATTTATGATATAAATTTAATGGACATTGCTTTAGTCTGTTATACTGTCAGAGTGAAATACCTTCGACTTGTATGTAAATTCCACAGAATGTCATCAAGAGTAACAGTTCTTGGTTGACAGAATGCCATCAAGAGTTACAGTTCTTGGTCAAGAGTTACAGTTCTTGGTTGACAATGCCATCAAGAGTTACAATTCTTGGTTGACAGAATGTCCTCAAGAGTTACAATTCTTGGTTGACGGAATGCCATCAAGAGTTACAGTTCTTGGTTGATTCGTCATATTGGGAGGTATGCAAGGAGTCGGTCATAGAGAGTGAGTGGTCTGGTCTTGTGGTTGACATTAAATACTAAACTATGTGGTAAAAAATTATGCCTGCATTGACCAGACGGAACAAATGTTTACTTACGTTTGCTAGTCATTAAAGTGTACTTGTGTTTGTAAATATCAAATGTATTTGGTAGCTGCCGGAGAGCTCCATGTACACAAAATATAATATTTTGGATATATAGTTATTATGATATGGTATTCATGAATTTCCCTGGCTGGAAATTAAATATTTACCCAAGCAGTTTGGGCAACATATCCTTGCTCAGAGCGAGTCTAATAAGAATAGAACTGTTGTATCTTTAATAGATTAATACTTCAAGTTAACACTGTCACCTTAAAGGGACACACGGCAATCTTGATTTTTTAAAAACTCGTGGCGTGCTGTTAGTTTTTCTGTTAACTTGCATTTGTTCAGTCACTATCAGTAGTATAAATCAAGTGATTTTTTCATGTTACTACCTATTAGCACAAATAATGTATTAAAACCTATCGAAGAATAAGAAGAAGAAATTAGAACTCGAAACTTGATTTGATGATATGCAAGCAAGTTTAAAGGGACACACGGCATCTTTGTTTTTTAAAAACTCCCGGCGTCCCGCTAGTTTTTCTGCATAACTTGCATTTGTTCAGTCATTAATATTAATTATAAGAATAGTATTAAGCAATTTGTTTTTGCATATTATTAATCTTTGATATTATTGCACCAATAATATATTAAAGATTATAGTATAATACGACGAAATAGTGAATACTTAAAATTTGATTTATTTTTAATGTAACCAGGGTAAAAATAAAAATGATACTGGATAAATAAATTGAGACACCCATTTCAAACACTTCAAGATTGCCGTGTCCCTTTAACCCATTTTATTCAAGCCCAGTATGTACTCAAGTATCTATAGATAATGTCAACAGACAGCATTATAAGGCATGCAACTTTTGTCATGTGGATATAAAATGACAATTAACAATTACTGCAATCTCATTAAAATCAAATCCTATTTATGCTTTGTTACTCTCCGCATGTTGTAGCCTAGATTATCGTAGCGTGATAACGGCTCTGATTTTAATGAGATTGCAATTATACTGACGAAAATGATTGAGCCGAAATTAAGTTTTATTTTTTACCCTAGCCAACCCCGTTTTCACTTATTGAGGAAGGGGTTGGATGGGGTATGAAAGTTAATACTCGGACCACGCAATGCCATTTGTTAATCATGTTAATGGGACCTATTTACAAGTTCGTTTAAATACTTTTAATTACAGTGTAACAATTATGATATAGACGAAGTATGTGCTGAGTATATAAATAATAGTGTGTATTGCTAGAAATTAGTTAAGGGTAATTTGTGTGAGTCATAGTTGAATGCTTACTTTGTTTCGCTGTCATTCAAATCAGTATTCTGTATTTGCCGTACAGCAGAGAACATTACTCTTCATTATAAGCAGTCTATTAAATAATTATATTATTGTTAGAATTTTATGTTTCTGCATTTCGAGAACCTCCTTACTAAATGTCAAGTATAACCTCAATGTGTTCTGAGATGTAATGAGTTTTAAATAACTGGTTTCATTCGTCCAATTGGTCCAATTTTTATCTCTGAACCAATCAGAATGTTTCATTCATATTTTCATTTGGTTGTTTCTATCATGACATCACTTTCTGGTATTATGACATCACGTCATGCTATTATGATGCAACTCAGTGAGTTCTCAGAACTGACTGAGCCTTTTAATTAATTGCTGTGAGAAACAGATTTAGACTGTTTGTATCACTCATTGATTAATGAGTTTCTTGAAACCAAGAATCACAAAATTCTAAAAATAAAATAATTCTAAAATGATTTAATAGGCTGTTTATAACAGAGAACAATACACCTTTGTAGTGGAACAATACTCTGCATTATAGCAGAGAAAACACTCCGTTAAAGAGGCTGCCGGTACTCTGAATTATAGCAGATCTGAAAGGAGAAGAGTATTATAGCGTACTTGAGGGATTCACTTTTTGGTTTCGGTTTTAGTTGCGGTAACAATCATGTTATAATACACAACCCAAATGTACACAGGCAGTCGATCATCAGTTGAGTTTGGTGATTGTATTTACTTACTCTTCGGAAAGAAGGTTGCAGGCAACACATGTTTGAATTATATTATTGCCCTAAGTGCTGTTTTATTAGAAATATGCTATCACATAATGTAGAACGGATACATTAAATTAAACAAATCGGGGCATCAGAACGAGGATTTTGACACCATATTTTGTTTGTTTCTATATCCCACGTGTGTTGGTTTATGTATTTTTCTAAGCAAAGATGTGTTCACATGCAAACAGAATGTGTCCTGTTTCATGCATTTATTTTCGAAAGATATTAAAATCTGCTGATTTAGTTACGTTTTTGCATAATATAGTCTATCACATTTGTTAATTGTTTTTCATAATTTTGCTCGTCATTCGCTGTACTGACCCTTTTACATAGTGCTCCATGGTATACTCATAATCAAAACACTGGCATTTTTACATAGTGCTCCATGGTGTACTCATAATCAAAACACTGGCATTTTTCTTCCTTGAGAAAACCACTGCAAATCCTTGGCTAGAGGCAGATGGGTAGGACCCCGTCTTCATGTTCATTTTGTAATTTTTTATCATGTTCATTCAAGGTTTTCTTCACGACACCGCATATGCAAATGTGGAAACGTGGCTTCATCGTAAATGGATGCAATAGGGATGCAATAGAATTTGCAGCATCCGCTGTTCTACAGGTTAGAAGGTTCTAGGCCCATTCTCCATATTTTTATCTAGATGTAAATGGAGGATGAGCCTGGCATGTTCATCCCTATTTGGCGCCATATAACATTTCTTTTGTTGGAGCACCGTAAAACCCGATTTCAATTCAGTTCAATTCTTCCTTGAGAAGTTTCTGTAATTCAGTGCCAATTTATTTCTTTAATGTGCTCGATATCTGAATTACACCTATAAAAAACACAACTATAGCAGTTGTGATAAGTGTTTATAATTAATTAAAAAACACCAGGTGAACATGACATAAGAAAAACTACCTCTTTGTTAAGTGCTTTGAACCAAAGTTGTACATTTCTTCTTGCAAACCCTGATTTGGGTATTTAAACCTATGAAGTCCATTTTTACACTTTTTACTATTCTACTTTGACCACAAAATGTATAGGGAATTTCTGTTATAAATGTCAGTACCTATATATGACTGTGACATTTTAGTGACTGTGTGACATGACTGTGACATTCAGTGTAAATACCGATACCACTGCTTACACCTACATTTTAACCTCTGTAACTAAGTTTGATGCACAATTACGCACCCCACAACCTCCAACACTGTCTATACATTTATATTAGCATCTTTAGATCCCACTCCCCGCATCACCACGTTGTTTACATGTACATCTTTATCACATTTTAGATATGATGTTCATTCATTCCTACATTATAGTTTACCGCACTACCCCACCCCGCCATCAACACATTGTTTACATTTATATTTTATCACATTTTAGCTATGATGTACATAACCCTCCATACTTTAAGTTTTGATGTTCATTACACCCCACACATTTCCTCCATTGCTTACATATAAATGTTTACCAGATTTTAGGAAGGTTGTACATAACCTTCCATATTTTTTTAAGTTTGATTAACACCACTTCCCAGCTCTCTGACCCCAACCACTCCCCACCCCCTCCCTTTAACAGTGCTAACACATATGTTTACATTTCATTTCGAGTCTAATCAGATGAAACTTCTCCTCCCATTATGAAGGGGGAGTAATTCAGTCTGATGTAACAAAACTGATGGTGCATAAACTTTTCAGATTAAATATATTATTTTTTTTGCAGAATATGTATGTTGTAAATATAATTATATGTCGGTTAATGAATTGTTTTGCACAAGACACAGCTGTGCGAGCAGACGATTCATCAATATTGTGCTATGTTAAACATACACTAAAGGAAAAAAGAAAAGCAGCTTGGGAATTCCCGATATATAACTTACATACTGCACACTAAATTCCACGTAAAAATCAAAAGATGTTTTGTAAAATTAAGGTTGCAGCTAGTAGAGGAAAGATAAAACTGTACTGTTGTAGGCTTTTTAATAACAACACGAAATTCATAAATGTTGAAGATCTGCTTTGAATATATTTGAGCCATTTCAGTAAGTACGTAATGTAAAGAGATGCAAATGTTACATCCTAAGTTTGCTCACCTGCTGGAGACAAACACATACTCCATCAATAATGAAACTTTGAATGGATAATATTTGGTGTGTTATGTGTTGTTTTAGTGTTTTTTCCGAATGGAAAGGTTTACTGTAACCCTGCATCATTCGATTAACAGCAGCATATTAAACACAATATACAACGGACATTCTCGAGTCGCGTTTCTTTTTTCCTTGAGTATATTTTGCCTCATGTCTTTCATTTATATGTACATTATGGCATGAATTATTCATATTGTCATGGGCTGTGTGGACAGGTTCGGTAAATTGTTTATGTTTTAAAACTGTGCCTGGTACTATAGATTGTTATCTGTGGTAATTGCCATTGTTGAAGGGACACACAGCAATCTTAATTTTGTTTAAAACTCACCACAGCATCCCATTAATTTATTGTCTGCATAACTTGCATATTTGCAAACATTAATAATAATTATTTGAATGGTTCAAAGGGAATTGTTTTTGCATGTTACTAATTGTTTATTTATTGCAAAGATTATATGTTTAGGTAAAAGTAGGATATAGAGAAAAAGAGAAAACTCCAAATATTATTTTAATATATGCAAGCAATTTTAAAGTCAAAATGATACTGAATTAATAGATTGAATTGGTAATTTTGATGCCTGATAACTACTTGAAGATTGTCATGTGTCCCTTTAAGTGTGCAAGGACAATTTAATCTTGAAAACGTTGATGCTTGATAATTACTGCAAGATTGCCGAGAGTCCCTTTAAGTGTGCAAGGACAATTTAATCTTGAAAATGTTGATGCTTGCTAACTACTTCAAGATTGCGAGGAGTCCCTTTAAGTGTGCAAGGACAATTTAATTTTGAAAATGACTACTGCAAGATTGCGAGGTGTCCCTTTAAGTATGCAGGGACAAATAAATATTTTTGAAAGTTAATGTATTCTTCTCTTCATATAATTAACTGTATTTATATAGGGAGCGCATTTGTAAGCAATTTCTACCTAAAGAAACTATCCTGCCAAATAACAGCAAAATTACACTACAAAAAGCGTGTATCTATGTTCAGGTAATATAATAATGTATGTGCCGATTAAAAGTAAAGTTTTATTCACGGGTTCTAAAAATATCTGTGACTGAATATACGTAAAATTAATTATGAGTTGGTAACTCTTAATTCAACGCTACAGTTTCGGGGTTTGGCCTGGCTGGCTAAAACCATTTATATTGTGTCTTATCAAGTTTGGATAAGTTACATAAGTATATACCTCGTTGGCAGTAGGCTTAGAAATGGTGTACAGTCTATGATGTAAAATTTGGCTTTTGTTGGCCAGATAGCTACTTTAAAGCCATGATTATATAACTTCAAAACACCCGTACATATGGTTATGCAAAAGGTCATTGCATGTAGCGGCATGGCAAATGTGCCTTGTATGCTTTTGAATTCAATTCAATTCAGTTGTTATGCTTTTGCAAGTAGCGGGCATTTAGAGGCATGGCATCATTCTGGCAGATGTGATTATTTTCAAATGGGCAACATTTCAAAGCTTGTGGCATGTAGAGGCATGACATCTGGCAGATGTGATTATTTTCAAGTGGTCAACATTTCAAAGCTCATGGCATGTAGAGGCATGGCATCTGGCAGATGTGATTATTTTCAAGTGGTCAACATTTCAAAGCTTGTGGCATGTAGAGGCATGGCATCTGGCAGATGTGATTATTTTCAAGTGGTCAACATTTCAAAGCTCGTGGCATGTAGAGGCACGGCATCTGGCAGATGTGATTATTTTCAAGTGGTCAACATTTCAAAGCTCGTGGCATGTAGAGGCACGGCATCTGGCAGATGTGATTATTTTCAAGTGGTCAACATTTCAAAGCTCATGGCATGTAGAGGCATGACATCTGATGTTATTATTTTAAAGAGGTCAACATTTCAAAGCTTGTGGCATGTAGAGGCACGGCATCTGGCAGATGTGATTATTTTCAAGTGGGCAACATTTCAAAGCTGGCAAATGTGCCTTATTATGTATATGCAACTTTCAAGAATTTTAAATGTTAATTGTTTTAATATCTGTTGTTTTTTTACCCATGAACATATAAAATTATATGAATATTAATATATGAAATTAAATAAAGTATGTGTAGTTGCAGAAACACTGCTTTGTATTGTTTTAAATTATAAAATAGGAATACATTATAATTATAATTATACCAGAAGGGTGTTCCACCAGACACTTGAAGTGTTGTGTCACTTGCCTTGCTCTTAATTATGCCCCGCCAAAGGCGGAGGGATATATTAATTTGGCGCCGTCCCTCCATCCATCCGTCCGTCCGAAGCCATATCTTCATTACTGCAGGTTGGATTTTCATTACACTTGGTAATAATGTTTATCCTGATAGTGGGATGAAACTCGGTTATTTTTTTCCGGAATTGCCCCAGTAACGCCGGAGTTATTGCCCTTTATGGCAGATGTGATTGATAAAATTGTCCGTCCACAGCCATATCTTGATAACCGCTTGTTTGATTTTCATTAAACTTCATTATAATGTTTATTTCAATAGTGGGATGTGACGCAGCAAATTTATTTCGTAATCGTCCTAGTAACGCCGGAGTTATTGCCCTTTAATTGATAACAAGAGGGCCAAGATGGCCCTAAAGCGATCACCTGAGTACTGGCACATTATCGAACTTCTTCGAAATATTATGGTTATATACAATCTGTGCAAGTTTGGTTAAGAGTGTTCAAAAAATGTGGACTCTGTTGTGTATAACAACATTGATATAGACAGTTTAAGACACTGACAAATTTGGTAAAGATCAAATACAAAATGAAGGTGCTAGAGAGTAACACCTTGGGCAGAGCCAAATGTGACCCCAGGGCTACATGTAATATATGAGAGATGAGTGCTTGTGTTTCAGAGAAGATTTTTTAAGTTTTTCCCTATACAAGTCTATGTAAAACGTGACCCATGGGGCGGGGCCAAATGGGAACCCAGGGTCACCATTTGAACAAACTTGGTAAAGGACCATAAGAGTATAAAAAATGCAAAATATTAAACCTCTGACTCTTGTAGTTCCAGAGAAGAAGACTTTAATGTGTTTCCTATATAAGTCTATGTAAAACTGTGACGCACGAAGTGGGGTCAAATTTTACCCCAGGGTCACCATTTGAACAAACTTGGTAGAGGACCATAATCTTACAGTAAATGCAAAATATTAAACCTCTGGCTCTTGCAGTTTCAGAGAAGGTTGTTTTTTTCCTATATATATTGAATTGAATTGAATTGGTTTTAAGGCGCACCAACACATGAAAGGTTATATGGCGCCTAACAGGAATCATCCTCCATGTACATCGAGATAAAATATGGAGAACGGGCCTAGAACCTTCTCACCCTGAACTGCAGAGATGCTGCAAATTCTATTGTAGACACTCCATTTACGCTGGAGCCGAGTTATAGTTTTTCTGCCACTGCTCTAGTGATATGAGTGAGATGGCACCTGAAACAATGCAGGGGTCATGATGAAGACCTTTAATGTGCATGAACAAAAAATGATAAAATGAACATGAATTTGGGGGGTGGTTCTACCCCTCTGCCTTCCCCTTTAACGGGATCTGCAGTGGTCCTATTCTTTGCCCCGTAACCAAATGGGTTCCCCCGGAACCACACGGGGCCCTATATATATGTCTATATACAACTGTAACCCCCGGGGCGCGGCCAAGTTTTACACCAGGGTCACCATTTGAACAAACTTGGTAGAGGACCATAAGCTTATAGCAAATGCAAAATATTAAACCTCTGGCTCTTGCAGTTCCAGAGAAGAAGATTTTTTCAGTTTTTCCCTATACAAGCCTATGTAAAACTGTGACCCCAGGGGCGGGTCCAAATGTGACCCCAGGGTAACCATTTGAATAAAATTGGTAGAGGACCATGAGCTTATAGCATATGCAAAATATTAAACCTCTGGCTCTTGCAGTTTCAGAGAAGATTTTTTAAGTTTTTCTCTATATATGTAAATCCGGCCAGGGGTTCAGGAGAACTACTCAGGACAAAGTTTGTGTAATAAAACCTTTAAAGGGACATAACTCCGCCCAAAATCATTCAACTGGAACACGGTTACGATATGTACAACTAGGCTTGGTAATGATCATCCCAGAACAGTTTCACTGAAATCCGTACAAATGAAGACTCTTTCGTCTTAATGAGGCCAAAATATTGAATTGGGCTTTAAGGCGCACCAACACATGAAAAGGTTATAAGGTGCCTAACAGGCATGAACATGCCAGGCTCATCTTCCATGTACATCGAGGTAAAATATGGAAAATGGGCCTAGAACCTACTTACCCTGAACTGCAGAGTTGCTGCAAATTCTATCGTAGAAACTCCATTTACCAAAAATATAGCATATTTCAGAAAATCAAGGGCCATAACTCCTGTGTAAATGGTACAATCTGGCTGTTTTTCAAAATTTTAGGAGCTTTCATTGATATTAATAATCTGGTAAAGTTTGGTAAAGATCGGATGAAAAATTAAGGCCCTTTCGTCTTAACGATGCAAAATATAACATTTTTAACTAAATCAACGGCCATAACTCCGGTGTTACTGATCTGATCTGGCTGGTTTTCGAACTTGTTCAAACTTTTATTGATATTAACAATCTGTGCAAGTTTGGTAAAGATCAAATAATAAATGAAGGTGCTAGAACGTTCACAAGGCAGAAAATAGCATTTTTCATAAAAAAACAAGGGCCACAACTCCGGTGTTACTGATCCGATTTGGCTGGTTTAAATTGTTAGTTTTATGAAAAGGGGCACAACATTGATAAGGAAGAACTGTATAAGTTTCATAACAACAGGTCACTATTTTTGCCAAATTGAGCTAGCTTAGGTTGCAATTTAAAGTTCATGAAAAGGGGCATAACTCTGCTGAAATGAAATTCAGAGTCATAGGTCATGTCAGTTATAACAGGCATTCAATAATAGATAAGGAAGAACTGTACTGTTATGACCATAGGTCAATGTTTTGCCAAATTATGAGCAATTTAAAATGTATGAAAGGGACATAACTCTGCTGAAATGAAATTTAGAGTTATTGCACATGTCAATGGCATTAAACGACTGTATATAATTTCAAAAAAAAAAGCTATATAGTTTCATGACAGTATGTACATATTTTTGCAAGTTATGAGCTTGGTTAGGTTGCATGTTAACGTGAAAAAAGAATCTAACAAAATGAAAGTCAAGAGTTACTGGACATATGTAACAACATTCCTTTGGTAAGAGGAAGATGTGTGAAGTGAACACAGTTTAATGAAAGTAAACACTTTTCAAGTCATGGTCACGGTTAGGTTGCAGGTTAAAGTGTGACAGACGTCGACAGAACCCCGCCCCACCCCACTGCACAACATAGTTAAAATAAGTTTTAATGTGGAAAGGGTGCAGTTTTGTCAGCAGGGATCCTGACCTTTAAAAAATCAGTTCATGAGATATGCTTCAGACCAAGAGGAAGTATGGTGTGGACATTATTTTTCATTTTCCTGTCCGGGTGATCTTTTACCCATTGACCTTTGACCCACTGACCTCAAAATCAATAGGGATCATCATCTCAACACGGACAGTCAAACCATGAAGTTTTATGAGAATTGATTGGAGTTTAACTTTTACGACGCACCAACACAAGAAAGGTTATATGGTTATATTAGTCTAATATATTTAAGTTTTCACCTCAAACTAACTCCAACAGAAAGAAATCCTAAGTTAAACAATAGATATACATTACGTGATCCTCAGAAAGAAAGTCCCCCAAAATATTCCTAAGGCATTTCGAGATATATTCATTTTAATTTACCCGAATTCAACCTAAAACACAATGGCCCATTACGTACACCATAGGGAGTACTCTTCAGTGGAGGTACCGGAAATGATGAATTATCAATCGTCTGCACATGTAAACAACGTGGTGAAATCAACAAATTTACACGGTAAGTAGACATAGTTTGTTATATTGTTTGTATTTTTATTGTCAATACACCATCTTAGTGGATTATAATATTAATAGCGATGCCTGTTGTAAAATTACACATAAAAATTAGTAAAATTTTAGAAATGACACGTATGACCGATATTTCCCTTTTTTAACTTCAAATACATTTTAAAGGGTCTGATTGATTAAAATTATGATAGCAATTATTTTAATAATACACATTTCTATAAATTTGTATCGGTAACGCGTAAAAAAATAAAAATGAAAATATGCCACCTGTTACGTCATTTTTTTTAAAGTATGGTGAGCTGTACCCATAAATCCAAATTGTATGAAGAAAACGAATTTTTGGATTTCTCGCGATTAGAACGAGATCTTTACTATTTTTGAACTTAAATGATCACCTATGTCACTAAAAGAGATGCTCTCGTGAAATATATCTCTTCACGCAGTAAATAGCAGTAAATATCATCAAACTAAAACAATATGCATTAATATTACAAACCATTCTTAGTTTTCAATGAACAGTTTTATTTTATTCTTTTTGTAGATTGAGTAAACGCAAGATGTAGCGGCTAGTATGTGGTTCGAAAACAGTAGGCTGTTTATATGTTGGATATTGTTGAATTGTCATTATCAACCTACTACATGGAGTACTGGAGATAAGACTGCCGTGGAACATATTTGTACAGGCAATACAACAATGAGGTTGGTTATTAGCGCATTGTGTTTTATTTATGCATAACTTGTTTATTTCTTAAATTACACTCTCGTTAAATTGGTTTGGTGCATCACATTCGTGTTGCTATTTTAACACTGTCGATATTTATATTTGGCATTATATTTAAACGTATGTACTATCTTTTTCAGTGACTCCCATTATGATTCAGAGTGTGTTATCTGCAATACCAGAGATGATAAACCAACAGCGAAACTTGGAGAAAAGGGGTGTCAGAGTTTACTGTCAGCAAGCAAAAACAGAGGTAGTTACCGTTTTAAATGTATAAGCAAAACATAGAAGTCATACTGTTTTAAACTTCGATTAAGCTTTAATTATATTGCAAAACATCTTTATGTTGGTAAGGAGTATAATGATTTAAGTATATAGTTTAAGCTTATGATTATAGTATTCCCTGGTGAAGGCATGTCTGATTGGAAACTTCCTCTTTCATCTGATTTACAACTTTCTTGCTTTACTCTTACTTTATTTCGAAATATTGTTGTTGTTTTTTCTTCAGGTGATGATTTATTTGTCTTTCCTGGTCAACTTGTACACCGAGCATGTCGTCGCGACTATTGTCATCCTCGAGCCATCCAAAATGTTTCAGATATCCCTCTAAGAACAACAGCACGCCCAAAAACCAGAAAATCAGAAGGTTCCCAATTCAGTTTCGTGTCAAAATTTTTGTTTTGTGGAACAGAAGCTAAATATGTTAATAAAAAGAAAGGCCAAGATGTGTACCCTGTGAGAACACTTGACTTTCAGAAAACAATTAGAGACATATGTAAGAAACGCAATGATGAATGGGGAGAGAAAGTATTTGGATGCCTTGAATATGCTCAAGATCTTCCTGCTGTAGAAGCAAGATATCACCAATCTTGCAGTACAAATTTTAGGACAGGATATAGTGTTCCAGTGACGTATCAGACAATTGAAAATTCCAGTAAATCTAGTAAGAAAAACGTTGGCCGACCCTCTAAAAGCACGGTGGAAAATGGATTCTTGCAAATAGTACAATACTTTGAAAGCAGTGACAATGAGCAAATGACTGTTTCTGACGTCGTACAGAAAATGATCGAACGTTGTGGCGAAGATGCTTACAGCTGTGTTTATATGAAAAAGAAATTGCTTGATCATTATGGAAATAAAATCATTATTACTGAAATTAATGGGAAACAAAATGTCATAACATATCGTAACACAGCATGTTCTATTTCGCATTCTTTTTTTCCGCTACATGTTAGTAGTGATGATGCTGAGACAGAAAAACGAGAAATTATTAAAACAGCTGCCAAACTTATTCTAAATGACATTAGGTCCTTAGAAATGTCGAAGTCAGAGTATCCAAATTCAAATGATATAATGTCAACTGAAACTAATTGGAATTTATTCCTGCTAGTCTACAGTCTTTTCTCGGTGAATTGATAGATCAAAAACAGGCAGTGAGAAAGGTGACAACCATTGGCCAAGCCATAATACAAGCATCTAGACCAAGGGGAATTCTAGCACCCCTGCAGATTGGACTAGGCGTACAGATGCATCATCATTTCGGTTCGAAGTTTCTCATCGAAACACTTAAAAGCCTCGGGTTTTGTTGTTCCTATCAAGAAGTTCAAATGTTTGAAATGAGAGCAGCTTTAGCATCTGATAAGGACACATATCAAAGCAAAGAAGAGCATGTATTTCAATTTGTTGCAGATAATGTAGACCACAACATCAGAGCTTTGGATGGTCATAATACGATCCATGGTATGGGTGTTATCGCAACAGTAACTCCTAATATTGAAAGTTCTAGGTCAGTACCAAGAGTAAAAGCAACATATATGGCGCCAAACAGGGATGAACATGCCAGGCTCATCCTCCATTTACATCTTGATAAAATATGGAGAATGGGCCTAGAACCTTCTAACCTGCAGAGTTGCTGCAAATTCTATTGTAGACAATCCATTTACGATGGAGCCACGTTTCCACATTGTATATGCGGTGTCATGAAGAAAACATTGAACAAAAAAATTAAAAGTAAAAATGTCAAGGGGCCGTAACTCCATCAAAAATCAAAGAACCGGAAAAAAACGCAATAGGCACAACTAGAAATCATAGCAATGCATCTGCTAACACGGCATTAATACCAAAAAAATAATTAAAAAGTAATTAAAAAAATGAATAAAACAAATAAATCAATAAAAATGAATTAATAAAAAAAAATAAAAAAAATATTGATAAAAATAAGAATGAAAAAAATAAATATATATTAAAAAAAAAATTAAACAAAAAAAATATACTTATAATAAAAAAACGAGGCAAAACATCTGGTAAAGTTTGATAAAGATCAGATGAAGAATGAAAGCCCTGTTGAATTAACGAGGCAAAATATAGCATTTTTAACTAAATCAAGGTTCATAACTCTGCTGTTACTGGTCCGATCTGGCTGGTTTTCGAACTTGTGCGAGCTTTTGTTAGTTTGGTAAAGATCGGATAAAAAATGAAGGCCCTTGGCATGTAGAGCTAAAAATCATCAGCTCCAAAAAGTAGGTCAAGGTCATAGATGAAATCCATGCATCCAAAAAGATGCACTACCAAAGACACAACTATGTCAAAACAGAATATGTTTTCTTCTAAGCTATACATGTAAGTTAACAATTAAAGTTATCTGCCCTTTGCTTGGATGGTGAAGGTCACATCCACATTTGCTTTGTCATGTTGCAATGTACCACTCAAGATACAACTTTAAGCAAAGTTTGAAATGTCTTAGTGCATACAGTTTGTGAAAAAGTGACCTAAACGCCAATGTTGAAGGTACAAATTATAAGGTTATCTGCCCTTTGCTTGGAGGGTCAAGGTCACTTCCACATTTGCTTTGTCACGTTGCGATGTACCACTCAAGATACAACTATAAGCAAAGTTTTAAAGGTCTGGTGCATACAGTTTGTGAAAAAGTGACCTAAACGCAAAAGTTGAACCTAAACATTATTAAGATATCTGCCCTTTGCTTGGAGGGTCAAGGTCACTTCCATACTTGCTTTGTCACGTTGCGATGTACCACCCAAGATACGACTATAAGCAAAGTTTGAAAGGTCTAGTGCATACAGTTTGTGAAAAAGTGACCTAAACGCAAAAGTTGAACCTAAAAATTATTAAGTTATCTGCCCTTTGCATGGAGGGTCAAGGTCACTTCCATATTTGCTTTGTCACGTTGCGATGTACCACCCAAGATACAACTATGTTTACGACGCCGCCGCCGCCGGAAAAGCAACACCTATGTCTCTTTTTCTTCGAAAAGGCGAGACAAAAACAAAACCAAATCATCAGATTTTAATATATTTTCAAAATAAATGCATGAAATTATTTGTTAATTTTAATATTTGTCTATTATACTTACGACAACTTTACAATTGCAATATACTCAACTTGCCGTAATCCACAAACGGAAAAAACTTCCTCAAATCCCCTTTCCGGGACTCCCGGCACTAAGAGTGCCGCCAAATACACCCGTACATTACAGAGTTATTCCTCTTTCCGCAAATGTCCTAAATTTAAGGAGGGGTGGGTAGTTAATGTTGTCGTAAGTATAATAGACAAATATTAAAATTAACAAAAAAAGTCATATTGGTCTATAGATAACTTACGACAACATTACAATTGCGACTTTAACAGATGAGCTGGGGTGGAACAATGTAACCTGTTATGAGTGCCCGCATATGTCAAGGAGATTTGAACAACTCTGAACAACAAGTAACAAAGCACGATCAAACCTGCTCTAATCACAAGAAATTAAAACAGATGAGAGCATGAACCCAAGCAACTAACATTCACCATAGCGTATACTGCGATATAGCCAGTAGGAGGAGCCTCTAAAACTTCTTAGATGGGCATATGAACGTTACAAGGTGAATATGGCATCCTCATAAGTCCTTCAATTCGGTCAAGGACAATAAGTCCACCACCACCTAAAATCATAATCGACAATTTCAAGCAAATCTATGGAACAGAAAATTGCTAGTATTACATAGATCATATAAATAAGTATCGACCTCTTGATTCATTATTACAATAACAGCTTCATAACTGAGCTGTAAAGTTAACTATGAACACAAGATAAAAAGTAACTGTGTGAAACATAGATAACTATAAACAATATGTATAAACCAAACACATTTGGAAAATAGTGGTATGAAGTGCTTACAAACCAAGATAAGTGAAATAATAAATAAAACTGCAATTGATTTGTATGCCTAACGTTACAGACTTGGGCAAGGCCAAGTCAGCTAACTGGTAGAGCAGCACCACCCCATGACTGACTGGGTAGTAAGAACTGGACCCAGTGAAAACAATATTTAAGATAGAACCTAACAAATCATTAGTGAATTTTAAGAAAAATAAAGGCTCTGACTTGTGCAGCCTTATTGGAATTGATTTAGGTATATACCCAGACACACACCAAACAGTTTTTACTGGAATCTCTCTAGAACGGGTTAAACGAGATCCCTTTAGTAGCGTGAGAGCGATGACACTTCAGTTCCCAGAATGGGCTCACTAAATCTGAGCCACAAGGCTAAGGCTAAAAGAAAGATAGTCTAAAGGGTAGTCTAAGTTTAACCTAACGGTTCAAAGGAGGGCCGGAGAACAGAAGTCAAACAGGAGGCCAAAAGGGCCACTTTAAACTTCTAAGTATTCTAAACTAAGAAGAGGAGTAATATAAGCTCAAAGGGGGAGACAAGAAAAAAACAACTCCGACTACGGTGGAAGTGTAAACAAGAACTGCGCTACACTATTCTGTCCAGCTAAGCCTCCGTGCCCTCAGAGTAAACCAGTGAAGGACCTCCTAGAGGTAAAATTATTTGAGCAACTATTACAGAAAAACTAAAGTCTGAAGATGTAGTTTGAATAGACAAACATGAGGTTGCATTCTGATTTGGAATGAAGGATAGTGGCATAGGTATACTGTAAAACCCCGCTTAGGGGTTACCGCAGTGGTGAAGAAACCAAGATGGACAGAAGTGCTGAGAAAATGGGACCCTATTAAAATAATGATTATAGAATTTATTTATTGAGGGTAACACATTTAGTTAGTGAACAAATCTTCCATGTGGCCCTTAATGAACAACTTTTGGGTTACTAAAGCCAATCTGAGAGATCCTTAAACATGCATTTAATTTAGGGCAGCTCTACTAAACCCCTAGACCACGGCAGAGTGTCACCTTAAATGTGGCTGTGCACATGCACGCACCCCCACATTTGTGTTCAAGTAAAAGGCCAACGAGATTTTAACATAGCATGAGTAAAGAAGTGGCCTTCCAAAAGATCTAGCCGAAAAGAAACTGTGTTTCCATACGAATGTGGCATATATAAAGAACCCATAAATAAAGAGATGTCAGATGTATCTCAAAACTGCCTGAGGGAAAGACTTCAAAAAGAGAAGTGCGGCTCTTATGACATAATTAATGTACGGATTAGAAGCCGGGCCTAAAAAGTATAGTCTCCCATAACGTTAGGAACTTAGTCATAATGATAGACCTACTCTCTAGACTGATAGAAAACAAGGAGACTGTATCCTGGTTCTGGCAAGACTAAACAGGGGGGTATGAGCAACAAATACGCCAACTATCATCAGTACCCCTAAGGCTAATGGAGAACAAACCCTGGCACTAAAGCCCATTAACTGGATGACTGTATGAAGAAGTGGTGGGGTAAGGAATCTGGACAATTATCTAAGCTGCAAGAAATGCAGTGTTATGTCCTGTAACGGCATCTAATAAGCTACACAAGGAAAGCAACCCCAGAGGGAAGAGATGAATGACGAAGAACTCCATCAGACAAGGCTTAGTCAGGGGGACAGCGAACAAATCCACGTAGGGTTGAGGACAGCAGCTTTGAAGCCAAATACTCCGAAACTACTAAAACTGCCTGGAGATCTAAGCGGTACAGAAGGAGACTTTAATCAACCCTAGTGTAATCCCCAAAAACCGCAGGTGTATCAGTGAGGAAACTCGCATAATTCACAAGTGCTAAGGCTCTGGTGAAAGTAAGTTTCTAACTTTCTAGAAGAAAATTTCTATATTCACGACAAACCAAAAATTATTATGTACTCTCAACCTTGATACTTAAGAAGCAAAACATAATGCGCTAAAACAGAGACGACAAAAACGTCCACAGCGGCATTACGTCATTGTCGATATTTCATGAAATTTTATATAAGGTTTATCATAAAATCCACAATAAAAACAAGATGCCAGTTGTCCTTGTGACTGGTATGAGACACGAAAACCGGACTCCTTCCTTACAGGGCGAAAGCTCTACCAACTGAGCTAACCGGGACACCATCATAAAACAGCAGTGAGTGGCAGTGATATCAAGTAAGAGACTAGCCACTCAGCCACGGGCATCCCCCATATCAACTTACCAGCAAAAGGGAAGCCTCAGCCAACAACTGCATGTGCAATATAAAACAGCATCTGCCACTGTAAATAATAAAACTTATTGTAAATATAAACCTACATCAACAAAGGTGGTAATATACATTGATATCATTAACTTTTAAGTAAGCGGCCCACACAGCAAAGTAGCCGGGTACAAATACAATATTAGAAAAAGTATTCATATTAGCCGGGTAGACGAGTCTTATGTAGCAGGGCGAAATACCCGCCTACCTCTTAATGACACCCCTGGATATAAAAACTACCGGCGCTAAATAAATACCTGCAAGAACAATAGACCCGCAATCATCATCTACTAAACCGTAACCAGGGCAGGAAACAGTTGCGGAAGTACTTGTCCTACATAGTTCATAGAAAAAGTGTCATCCTGTTCGATAAAAAAAATTACCTGAGCTATCTCTAGACAGGTGACGGTTGCTCCTAGACCGCCCTCTATGTGTTGACTCTCTGAAAGTTGACCAGGAGGCGTGAATAAAATCTATTCTGAGGACCTTCAGATTACCCATGAGGCAGAGAGTTTGGAGTCGGCGTGACCCCCGTACTACCTGGCAGTCTGTAACTTTGAACAGGAGTGGGTGGGGTACAGTACAGCTTTCGCCTGGGATGTGTGCCTGCCGTCGAAAGGAACCGTAGCCTTCGTAAGGGTGGCATTCCCAACACCTGGAAGTATCTATGACTTCCGTACTACGCCACTGCTTTCGCCTGGAATGGGAGCCATCACCGTCAGAAGGACGAGTAGCCTTCGTCGGGTTGGCATTCCCCATCCCAGGGAGTATCTGGCAAACAACCTTTAACTAGGAAGGGCCAGATACTTTCACTTGGAAGGGTAGCCCTGGGCGTCAGAAGGACGAGTAGCCTTCTTTCGGCAGGTCTAGCCAACCAGCGAATGCGAACACATTGCTGTTACTGAAATATAAGAAAATAACAGCAGAAGGCGCTAGCTGCACCAACTGTGATTATATAACAAACAAATCAAAGCCAAACAATATAAGAAGAAAAACTATTTCCTGATGTGTTGACACGAGTCGGAATGGTGCCTACGTTCCAGTGTCATATTCAAATTCATAATAGAAGTTAAAAACCATAATTCCGAGACAGAATATAAAAAGTTTGCGAAACCGGAAGTAGACCGCATGTGTTTGTGTATTTTGTTTCTTTCGAATAGCGGTTTGAATTAACGGCGAAAGAACAAAAACCGGTGTAAAAACACCAACTACGTTAATAAACTCATAAGAAAATAACATATGGGAATTAAAATAAAAGTAATACAAGAAATATCACTGTAAGTGATAAATGCCCCCGAAGTGTCCTTTGACCTCTAAGTATGACCTTGACCTTGGAGCCATGGACCTGGATTTGTGCACTACACCTCATTTGGTTTTGGTGAGCACTTGTGCCAAGTTATTTGAAAATCCAGGCATGCAGTTATTGACCGGACACGATTTGACCTTTGACCTCAAACGTGACCTTGACCTTGGGGCCACAGACCTGGATTTTGTGCGTGACACATCGTCTTGTTGTGGTGAGCACTTGTGCCAAGTTATTTGAAAATCCGTCCATGAATGCCAGAGTTATTGAGCGGACATAATTTGACTTTTGACCTCCAAGTAGGACCTTGCCCTTGAAGACCTGGGTTTTGCGCGCGACACATCATCTTGTTATGGTGATCACTTGTGCCAAGTTATTTAAAAATCCCTGCAGGGGTTGTGACGTTACGGTCCGGACACGAAATTGCGTACCTGTTTTTGACCCATGAACTGCAAGTGTGACCTTGACTTTTGAGGTACGGATCTGGGTTTTGCGCGCGACACATCATCTTGTTATGGTGATCTATTGTGCCACGTTATTTAAAAATCCCTGCAGGGGTTGTGACGTTGCGGTCCGGACACGAAATTGCGTACCTGTTTTTTACCTATGAACTTCAAGTGTAACCTTGACCTTTGAGGTACGGATCTGGGTTTTGCGCGCGACACATCATTTTGTTATGGTGATCACTTGTGCCAAGTTAATTAAAAATCCCTGCAGGGGTTGTGACGTTACGGTCCGGACACGAAATTGCGTACCTGTTTTTACCTATGAACTTCAAGTGAGACCTTGACCTTTGAGGTACGGACCTGGATTTTGCGCGCGACACATCGTCTTGTTATGGAGATCACTTGTGCCAAGTTATTTAAAAATCCCTGCAGGGGTTGTGACGTTACGATCCGGACACGAAATTGCGTACCTGTTTTTGACCTATGAACTTCAAGTGTGACCTTGACCTTTGAGGTACGGACCTGGGTTTTGCGCGCGACACATCGTCTTGTTATGATGATCACTTGTGCCAAGTTATTTAAAAATCCCTGCAGAGGTTGTGAAGTTACGGTCCGGACAAGAACTTCGGAATGACGGACGGACAGAATTCGGACGGACAGAATCCGGACGGACGGTGCGATTACTATATGCCCGCGAAATTTTTTCGGGGGCATAAAAAAGTTGGTAAACACATACAATATGCTTTACACGTGGATTCCTCCGATCCCATTCCCCTCTCCGTCCACTTCTGAATCCGCCAACAATAATACTTGTTACTTATTGATTTATTGATCCTACAATGCACATAAGAATGCCGTAGGAATGGAGTGGGTGGGGAGAGCAGGCACACCTCAATAATCGGATAGGGTTGGGCTTGGTGTATGTTTTCCCCCCACTTCCCACCACATATTGTGTCAGTACCACATATTGTGTCAGTTTATATTTTGACACAACACAGCAGAGCATATAAACACTAATCAATTGACAAACAAAATTAGATATATTAGCATTAAAATATGTGACAAGCAAAAAGAAGAGGGAAGGGTGTGTGTGGTGGGGGAACCTTATCAAAAATTGAAAATGTTCATTTGGGCCTTACCTTCCTTCCGAGTAACTAAAACCGTCCAACGGCACCGTAATGTGCGGCAGAAATGATCATTCGTAAACAATAATAACTCTCAAAAATAGGATGTATGCATAAGGAACAATTTCCGTAATAAGAGCTGCTGATCCGGCCAAAATTTCCTTTTCGACTTCGATCTAAGCAAGTATCATTCAGTATTAAAATATAACTATATTCGAAGGGTTTAATGTTTTATCTCTGGAACTTAGTAGCACTAATTCCTATACTCCAGTTCAATCTACTGAGGATGACGTTGTTTTACTTTCAAGGTTGGGGTAGAAGAAAGGCAAAACAAACTGCTAACTGGATGCCTAAATTACATAAAAATCCGTATAAAGCTCGTTTTATTTTTGAATTCTAGTGCCTGCACCACCACAAACATCTCCAAGCTTTCAACTTCTTGTCTTACTGCCGTTAAAGATCACGTTTAACAATATTATGCTAAAACTTATGAAAACTCTGGGATTCATTTATTTTGGTCTATTAAAAATTCAGGAGATGATCTTGATACAATTTGCAATAAACGTCAAGTTTCATCTATAAGTACTTATGACTTCTCTGCACGATATACAACCTTACCGCATCACCTTATCAAAGACAAGCTTATTGCTCTTATTCAAAAAAAAAAATCGCTAGAGAACAAAACTACATTTTTGGCCTGTAACAATATTAAAGTGTTTTTTACTAACGGCATTTTAGACAATTACACAATGTGGACTTGCCAAGAAGTTTGAGAAACACTCATTTCCTATTAGATAATATTTTTGTTGGGTATGGAACAACCGTTTATAGACAAATTGTTGGTATCCCTATGGGTACGAACTGTGCACCTCTTGTCGCAAATTTGTTCTTGTATTGCTATGGAAGAGATTTCATGTTGAGTCTTTCATCCGATACTTCCGATGCATCACGTCACCATAGAAGTCAGTTTATGAGAGTCCTTGTCGCAGAACTCTTAAAATACTTTATTTTAAAAATAGATCAGGGTTTGATATTGTTAATTATCCTCACTTAGATGGTGATGTTCACCTAGCTACATCTTATGGGGTCTATGTTTCTCAACTTATTCGTTTTTCTAGAGCTTGTAGTCGAGTTGAGGACTAATATTCGTAATCTGTGTATAACTAAAAAGCTACTCCAGCAGGGCTACCGTTACCACAAACTTCGAAAAACCTTTGCACAATTTTATTATCTTAACCCGGATCTACTTTTAAAATATAAAAGTAATTTAAGAACTTTAATGCCGCAATGACTAGTTATCACAACCTGACTTTTATGGTGATGTGATTTACAAACAATTATAATCACCCCTCCTAATGAATACAGTACAGCGTAAACTACACTTAAACGGACAATGAATGTCCTAGGTCAACTTAAAGATGTTTTACTGAACGTTTAATAGTACACGAAGTACAGGTTGAGCTCACTAAGAGTTTGTTGATGTCTAAATTGCCAAATTCTATGAAATGAAAATCAAAAGATATCCTAAGTAATGAGGATAGATGTATATAGGGCTAATTACCATACAATAATTACAAAATACGCCTCTGGACAGAGTTATGACCTTTGAGAATGCACCTGTACCATTGAGTGAGTTTTTTGATGATGGGAAAATGGTTGCAAACAAAAAGGCCGCATGGGAAAAAAAGTGGATAGCATCATTTTCGATGGAATGGCAATTATTCAAATTGCACAGTGTGTGTTTGGGTGTGGAAAATTTATTCTTTGAGACTGGCAAGCATTTAGATTAGACCCGATTAATCCATATGCATGATAGTGTTGATAAACGTTAATGTGCCGATGGTTTACACTCACAGAGTGCGACACATTTGTTCTTCCTTTGAAATTGGCAAGAAAATGGCAGCTAATGTAATGATGAACAGTGCTGGTGAGACTTAAGAATTATCTGTCCAATAAATGTATGTCTCTAAATACGTTGAGAATAAAAAAGGGTACTTGAAAACAAGAGTTTAAAAACAAGGAAGTTAGTTAACCCCACCCACCCTCTACCAAACAGATGATAGGATTTTACTTCATCTATTAAATGTGCATATCAGTTACTTATTTGGAGTAGACTTGCTATTATCATACTTTTTTTTGCTAAATATGCCAGTTTGTTTGTTTGACAGAGTGTGGCTATGAAATTGATAAGGACACAGGTCCTCATGTTTTAAAGCAGCTATTAACGACCAGAATTACTGAGTTAGTCTGCTTCTGTGATGATCAATGTAATGATTTTAGTTCGTCAAATGAACAGCCGTGTGCATAATTAGGCGTGTATTTGCATGATATTATGCATGTATGTGCATGATGAAGACTTCTGATTAAGATTTTGATTTAATGATGTTTGTTCGTCAAATGAACAGCTTTGTATATAATTAGGCATTTGCATAATGGAGCTTTCTGATTAAGATATATAATAAAACTCTTGGGAACCAACCATTTTGATTTCAGGGTGGGGGCCTGCGATTTCCCTTTCAGCCGGAATATTTCTTATGCATTTCTTTAAAGCCGAGATTTTTATTTTGCCTAGTGTACTGGCCAGATTTTTTTTTTCGTCAACTTGAAAGCCAGAATATTTTTTTATTTTTATGTTTTACTATTTGTAGAATAAGAAGAGCTGTACATTTGTAGATCTACTCAACGTCTGCGTCGACGTTGGTTTTAAAAAAACGGTTTGATCGAATTGTTTTCGGTTTTCGGTTTCGAGAACGACATACATCTGCGGTTCCAACCAGCCCAGATTTGTGGATAAATCTCGGAATTTGGCCAGTGAAATAATTGATGAAAACAGTTAGGTATCAAATGTTGACCAGAGAGAGCTTCAACCTTGTCTATAACTACGATACTCTGGGACATTTTTTTCAGGAAAACTTAAAATATGTTTGTTTTCAACAAATAACACGAAAAACAATTTTTATTTTTTATTATTATTATTATTTTATTTTTATTTAGTTCCCAACAACACCGATACAGCCACCTGTGCTCACATGCAGTGTTCATAAATAGTACATAATTTTTATACTGAAAAGAAAAAGAAACGCGACACGGGAATTTCCGCTATATATTGTATGTACAATATGCTGCTGTTAATCGAATGGTACATGGCTACGTAAGATCGTTCCTTTCGAAAAAGTACTAAAACAACACGTAACGCAGCAAATAGTATTCCTGCAAAGTTTCATTAATGATAGAGTTCGCGTTTGGCGCAAACTTAGGATGCAAAAGTTTGCAAACTCTTTACGTTAAATACAGTTCTCAACTGGCTCAATTTTTCAAAAGGAAATTTCAGCATTTATGAATTTCTTGTTACAACGTGTACTGTGAGTAAAACATCTACAACATCACAGTTGTGTCCTTCCTCTAACTAACTGCAACTTTCTTTTTTTTACAAAACATCTTGGGATTTCCTTGGAATATATACGGAATAAAGTGTGCAGTATATACAATATATAGCGGAAAGTCCGTGTCACGTTTCTTTTTCCTTTCAGTATATATATGGAAGTGGACCACTCCGTAGACACATGCCATGACTCATCCAGTCACATTAAACTGACATCGAACCGACCAGTCATAGCATAACCCTTATATCATTAGCATGAAGCAATAGAGCTACTAGTTAAGTATTTGGTGTGACCCGGTCGGTGATCGAGCCGAGGACCTCCGGCATGTGAGCCAAAGCCACCCCAGTTTCACCGTGGTTGACAGGAATTTCAAACGTGTAAGTCTTACTAACGGTTAATTGATGAACTAGATACCATATACTAATAAATGACAGATTCAATCGTTGAATGAAGCTCGGGTCGCGGTTTAAATCAAGCCAGATCGAGGCCTTTTTCCTAAGGAGAAGGAGTTCATCGACTCCGTTGCATTTATATTGGACCAATGTATGAAACACATCCATATTTTCCGCCATGTTGTCTGTCTAAGAAATTAGGGGCTATTCAATCAATGTTCTAGGTATTCCATGTAAACGTAATTAGTGGCCGTTCAAATAATGTAGAATAAATGTGACAGAGCTTCATTTCAATTCAATTTGCTGATTTTATCATACGGTGGAATAAACTCTATTTATGTTTCCTACATCATTGCAATACATCGTACATGACCTATGAAATAACTTTTTTTGAAACCCAATACATATAACAGACCCTAGAGTTCAAAATAAATTGTTTGACAATATTCCTTATTGTTGGGAACAATGCATAATTACTGAATTAAATATATGGTAAAAGAACGAAGAACAAATCTAAATTTCAAATGGGATTCGAACCTGCAGAAAATCCACGTGTCCGAGTAGGAGACCAGCACACTCTTTAACAATGCCCATATGGGTCGCATCGTTTGGAAGTGAATCCAGTGCCTCAGTAACTAACAACTAAATTTTCACTAAAACTGTAGATTTTGTAAAACGGTGTTACCTTTAGCAAAGACAGTTGTATCTTTAGCGTTAACATGAACAGTTGTTACCTTTAGCGTTATCGTCGTTACCTTTAGCGGAGGCTGAGGTTCCCAGGCGAAATGGAGACCATGGTCATCATGGTTTTTGATTGCCAACCATGAACTACCATGGTAGACCATCAAATACCATGGTTTTATTCATCTATGACCATGGTCGACCATGGCTGACCATGATCATATTTGATAATGATGGTAAACTATTTTTGACCATGGTCAAACTTTGTAGACCATGGTTGACCATGGTGTTGACTATGGTTGACCATGGCTGAGATTTGGAGACCATGGTCATATATATAAAGAATTAAACTGAGTGAAAATGTGACATTTAATGACTTCTAGAAAACAAACTGTACTCTAGATATTTGGCAAATCTTCATAAAACAAATTTCAGTGAACTTTTGATAAAGTTTTAGTGAATAAATTTATATTTTAACTTTTTTTAGAATTAATATTTTTTTGCAATTTCTCTTTAGATTTCAATAAAAGTGCCTAAAAAGAACAAAGACAAGATAAGTTGAAAACTATTGAATACAAATTAAGGAATGGTGCAGATGTTTCTGTTGAAATCAAAGACTTTTGGAATACCTGATATATTCACATCCAAGTCGAAGAGTGACATAATTGACCTTAGGTCAAGCACTGGCAGATTGAAATGTTTATTATGGCTGCAAGAAGCAGGTAAATACTGCTTGATGGGGGTTATGACTGATTTTACATCTGGTTATTTAAGGGAAATGGATAAAGTTGCATTTTGCTCGGTTGAAATTTTGTGTAGGAAAAAAGATTTGCATTAAAAAAGGCTTAACTGTCCATTTAACTTAATTCTGTGTTTCCCCACAAAATGTGAGTGGATTTAATGTACGAGTGGTGTTCCAAATAATGCGATTGGTTTTGATATTAGCATACTATAATCATTTTTGATCATTTGTTTTTGCGATTTCCTTCAAAATACTCCCCCTTAGCCGAAACACACATTTTGAGCCGCGCAATCCACTTTTGAAAACATTTTTCGTATTCATGAACAGGTACACCCTTAAGACACTGGTAAACCGCAGATCCCAGGGCATTCCTCCAGTTATATCTCTTCCCAGATAAGTGATTTTTTAGTCTTGGGAAGAGAAAATAGTCGCAGGGGGCCAGGTCTGGCGAGTAAGGGGGGTGCGGGAGACCGGTGATCTTCTCGACTGCAAAAAGTCCGTTACAATACGGGCTTTGTGGACGGGCGCGTTGTCTTGCAGAAGACGAACATACTTCAGACCTGTTATAGGGCGACGCTGTTTGTAGTACTTCTTCAATTGTTTCAATACAACGTTTTTATAAAAATGTCCTGTGACAGTTCTGCCTTTTGGCACTGCCGTCTGAATGGCGGGACCGTTGGTAAGTGAAACAAATTGCATACAGAACCTTCTTAACAGTTCGCGTTCGTTTGGCAATAATTGGTCGTTTCATATTTTTCGTGGCCCAGATTCGGTTAGATTCTTTTTTTGGCTCGTAATACAATGGACCAACATTTCATCACCCGTAACTAAAGTCTCAAACGATTTTTTGCTGTATTTCGGATACATTTTCGGAAGTTTTTTCGCTGTTGTAACCCTAAACTTCTTTTGGTCCTCTGTCAGCAATGAGGTATCCATCTTGCATTTATTTTCTTAACTTTCAGATGCTTTTTCAAAATTAGATGAACTCGTGCTAACGTCAAGTTTGTCATCCGAGCTAATTGTCTTCGTGTATCGAGCATCAGTTTTCAGGGATTTTACGGATTTTTTCTACGTTTTTCTTGGTCGTTGGCGTACAGGACGACCAGGGAGAGCAGTATCTTTCAAGCGCTGTTGCCGGATTTGAATTTGGCCACCCACCTACAAACAGTACTATACGACATTTGACCATCAGGTAAATGTCACACCTCTTGGTGAATGACTTTCGGCTTCAACCAAGTAAGACCTACCTCTAATATAGGCCCTAATTTCAGGCACATTTTCTGCTCGTTTGCCAGTCATTTTGCATATAGTGTAACGTAATACGCTATAAAGCATTGTACATTGCACAAGGTCAGTGAATGTATGAATGAGATTTTACTTTGACATGCGTCAGTGATCAACTCTAGCGATACGAAGTCATTTCATGTAATATTGCACGAGTTCCTCGAAATAATACAGCTGTCGCATTATTTACGGAACACCCTCGTTATATATCTGACTATGTTGTCAAACACTTAGAAGGTTTATAGTAACAAGTGCAAACTAATAAACTGAATTAATGACAAGTGAGGAAGAGATTTCAATTTTCTACATGTAGAATGGAATATGCTAATTTGACACTGTTCAGACAATATTGAACATAACTGCATAACATAAAATGCCAAAAGTGTTTACAAAAAGAAAAAAAGATGAGTTTGCAGTTGCTGAGAGACATTTAAGTGCATTTGGTTTAAAATAAACGCACATCCTACTTTAAAATGAGGCCAAGAGGAGCCTGTGGACGAGAGGGCCTGTGGACGCTCTACTTGCTAAAACGGCTCTTATATCAAGATATCGACATACAATTCCCATCAGTACTTTTTAAAACATTGCAAAAACAACAGGGATAGGATGGCCTTAGATCGCTCACCTGGTAATCATGGGCAATAAGTCTGCTGTGTCTAGTCTGGCATGGGTATTTTTTGATTTGTCCCACTTTCTTCTATGAATGAAATTTCATACAAATGGGTGGGGGTGGGTGGGGGGGGGGGAGGGGGTGGGGTGGAGGGGGGGGGGGGTGGTGGTGGGGGTGGTTATATTAACATTCTAAACAAATATGATAAAGATCAGATAAAAAATGAAGTAACTACAGATTTAGCAAAAGAAAATACAATATAGCATTTTTCAACAAATCAAGGGCAATAACTCTGTCGTTACTAACAAGATCTAGATGGTTTAGTAGCTGTGTGTGGTTGAACGCTTAAATGTGGCCCACTCATATGAGCTATAATTGTATGTATGTATGCGTCTATATGTTAATTGTGCCTCCAGGCGAGTGTGTTATGATGTAGAGATACAGTTTATCAACGTGTGTTGCAGCTACCTTTTTTAAGGAGTGAATATATACGCTTGATTTCTGTGTATCTCGTCATAGCTAGGCGCCCTGCCGTAGTTCGTCCGAAGGTTGTCTGTCCTTGGTAGTTCACAAATATTCTCCCCATATATAATTCTGCCTTGTGAACGTGTATCTCTTACGAGATCCTAATTTCGAAAGTTGCCGTAGTGAGTTCAAATTCTCTCCCTTTATTATATATACCTGAATTCACAGTATCCCCAGATCCGGCAGCTTTCATTGTCACTGTCTCAATATAGATGTGTGTGGTTGAACGCTTAAATGTGGCCCACTCATATGAGCTATAATTGTATGTATGTATGCGTCTATATGGTAATTGTGCCTCCAGGCGAGTGTGTTATGATGTAGAGATACAGTTTATCAAAGTGTGTTGCAGCTACCTTTTTTAAGGAGTGAATATATACGCTTGATTTCTGTGTATCTCGTCATAGCTAGGCGCCCTGCCGTAGTTCATCCGAAGGTTGTCTGTCCTTGGTAGTTCACAAATATTTCTCCCCAGATATAATTCTGCCCTGTGAACGTGTATCTCTTACGAGATCCCAATTTCGAAAGTTGCCGTAGTGAGTTCAAATTCTCTCCCTTTATTATATATACCTGAATTCACAGTATCCCCAGATCCGGCACCTTTCATTGTCACTGTCTCAATATAGCTGTGTGTGGTTGAACGCTTAAATGTGGCCCACTCATATGAGCTATAATTGTATGTATGTATGCGTTTATATGTTAATTGTGCCTCCAGGCGAGTGTGTTATGATGTAGAGATACAGTTTATCAACGTGTGTTGCAGCTACCTTTTTTAAGAAGTGAATATATACGCTTGATTTCTGTGTATCTCGTCATAGCTAGGCGCCCTGCCGTAGTTCGTCCGAAGGTTGTCTGTCCTTGGTAGTTCACAAATATTTCTCTCCATATATACTTCTGCCTTGTGAACGTGTATCTCTTACGAGATCCCAATTTCGAAAGGTGCCGTAGTGAGTTCAAATTCTCTCCCTTTATTATATATACCTGAATTCACAGTATCCCCAGATCCGGCACCTTTCATTGTCACTGTCTCAATATAGCTGTGTGTGGTTGAACGCTTAAATGTGGCCCACTCATATGAGCTATAATTGTATGTATGTATGCGTCTATATGTTAATTGTGCCTCCAGGCGAGTGTGTTATGATGTAGAGATACAGTTTATCAACGTGTGTTGCAGCTACCTTTTTTAAGGAGTGAATATATACGCTTGATTTCTGTGTATCTCGTCATAGCTAGGCGCCCTGCCGTAGTTCGTCCGAAGGTTGTCTGTCCTTGGTAGTTCACAAATATTTCTCCCCATATATAATTCTGCCTTGTGAACGTGTATCTCTTACGAGATCCCAGTTTCGAAAGTTGCCGTAGTGAGTTCAAATTCTCTCCCTTTATTATATATACCTGAATTCACAGTATCCCCAGATCCGGCACCTTTCATTGTCACTGTCTCAATATAGCTGTGTGTGGTTGAACGCTTAAATGTGGCCCACTCATATGAGCTATAATTGTATGTATGTATGCGTCTATATGTTAATTGTGCCTCCAGGCGAGTGTGTTATGATGTAGAGATACATTTTATCAACGTGTGTTGCAGCTACCTTTTTTAAGGAGTGAATATATACGCTTGATTTCTGTGTATCTCGTCATAGCTAGGCGCCCTGCCGTAGTTCGTCCGAAGGTTGTCTGTCCTTGGTAGTTCACAAATATTTCTCCCCATATATATATATATATATATATAGCCTATATTAAAAAAAAAATTAATCTAGTAATAATAAAAAAAAGAGTCAAAACATCTGGTAAAGTTTGGTAAAGAGCAGATGAAAAATGAAAGCCCTATCGTATTAACGAGGCAAAACATAGCATTTTTAACTAAACAAGGGCCATAACTCCGCTGTAACTGGTCCGATCTAGCTGGTTTTCGAACTTGTCTGAGCTTTCATTGATATTAACAATCTATTAAAGTTTGGTAAAGATCAGATGAAAAATGAAGGCCCTTGGCCAGTAGAGCTAAAAATCATCAGCTCAAAAAAGTAGGTCAAGGTCATAGATGAAATCCATGCGTCGAAAAAGATGCACTACCCAAGACACAACTATGTCAAAATAGAATTTTTTTTCTTCCAAAGATTAACATGATTAAGCTATAAATTAGGTTTAAAACATCTAGTGCAAAATTATAGTTCATGAGAAAGTGATGTAAATGTAACAATCAAAGTTATCTGCCCTTTGATTGGATGGTGAAGGTCACATCCACATTTGCTTTGTCACGTTGCAATGTACCACTCAAGATACAACTATAAGCAAAGTTTGAAAGGTCTTAGTGCATACAGTTTGTGAAAAAGGGATCTAAACGCCAAAGTTGAAGGTAAAAAATATAAGGTTATCTGCCCCTTTGCTTCGACAGTCAAGGTCACATCCACATATGCTTTGTCACGTTGCGATGTACCACCCAAGATACAATTATAAGCAAAGTTTGAAAGGTGCAGTGCATACAGTTTGCGCGAAATTGACCTCAACGCAAAAGTTGAAGGTAAAATTATTAAGTTGTCTGCCCTTTGCTTGTAGGGTCAAGGTCACTTCCATATTTGCTTTGTCACGTTGCGATGTACCACCAAAAATACAACTATAAGCAAAGTTTGAAAGGTCTAGTGCATACAGTTTGTGAGAAAATGACCTAAACGCAAAACTTGAATGTTGACGCCGCCTCCGGAAAAGCAACACCTATGTCTCTTTTTTTCTTCGAAAAGGCGAGACAAAAATGAAATTTAATGATTAATATCCAAAAAAATGTAGACATTTCCTAAAATAAGGTTTAATAATTGAATTTATATATACCTGAATATTCAGGAGGGGTTAAGACTGCCGTCAATAAAAAAATGTTTTGAGTGGAATGGTGGGACATGCGCCGTGAAGCAGTCTAAGGAGGGGTTAAACAACGCTGCGTTGGAAACCTTATCGCCTCTCACCGCTGCAGGTTCGAATCCCACTGGGAGCTCGACTTGCAAGTGAGAAAGTGTCGATTCTTACGCATGGCAGGAGGTGCACAGTACTGGTTCTACCCAGGAAAAGTGGGTGGTCTGTCTCCACCACAAAAAAAAATCGACCTTCATATATAATCTTATATGTGTTGAAAATGACATAAAACACCAGTAACAAACAAACAAACATTCAGGATAATCTACATATTTAACATAAATAAAACAATACTATGACTGAGGAAAGTTCCACTTTTAGCAATTGTTCCCAATCATCTTATCAAAATGGAAAAGATTAGTTACGGGGTACCTGTTTTGAATATTAAAACGAGACATGCAACATTTTTGCGTCGAAGATCCTCGTGGAAAAGCATTTGTTTGACAGAGACTCTGCAGAAAATGGCCTATATATCTTACATCTAAGACTGCTACCATGTTATATAGACTTCAAATGTCATCAAAATCTTTAAAAGCTACATGTATCTGAGAGATACCAAAAGCAAAATAATTTAAACTGATCATATTAATGACCGTTTTGGGTTAAACTCGGTTTGCGGATACGAGGCGTTATAGATATGGTGAGTTATATATATATATATAGTACATTATGTCACACAACTAGGTTTAAATTTTGCACCACATAACAAGGTTTTGTATCAAAACCCCGTTTCCTCGCCAATTTCTATACATATATATATGCATTTATTGATTTGGTACTTACCAGTTCATCACTAAAGAAGACAAGGATAATGATAATTAGGTGAACTTTATTTTAAGTAGTTGAAGTGCTTGGACATGTATGAAGTTTATAGAAAGTAAAAGGAAGTATAATTACTCCTTTTGTATACTAGAATAAGTGGTTATATAATGACTGGTACATTGAATGAATGTTGGATGTATGTATGGACAATGTATACACAATATTGTCATCAAAAGCTTAATTGCTTTAGTGTATAATATTATATTGCGGGATAAACATAAAGCTATTGCGACTATATATAAATAAAGAAAATATACAATAACTGTGTCCACCCATCGACATGAATGTAGTCAGATTTCAATTTTGCATGGTGTACCTCTCTGCGGAGGGGTCATAAAAGAGTTGCCTTTGTCAATCTGTGTGTAACAATTTGCATCTCCAGTTAATGCCTTATCAATATGACTATTGGTAGATCATCAGAACATGCAGTGAAGATGCACATTTATTACATTTTCCTCGGAGAAGGATCGGGATTTCTCAGCGTTCATTTTATAAAGCGAAGTATTTCAGTTAAAATCATGCACAAACTGATTTAAAATGTAATAAACAGATTATTTATCTGTTGTGTTCGATTATAGGGAAATCCTTCACGAGATGGTAGACGTGTTTTGAACCACACGTCTACCATATCGTGAAGGATTTCCCTATAATCGATCCCAGCAGTTAAATAATCTCTATATTTTGGCATTCTGACTGGGTCAATTTTTTGCATAGTTATTCCCCTTTTCTGATGAATAATGCACACAATTTCAAGTAAAAGTTATAGGAATTGAGAGCTGATGAATTTGGAATTACTCATGTTCTAATCCAAACAAAATTAATTTCGTGAATTTTTACTATTCCAAGAGGCATAACTCTGGAATTATCGCAATCGGTCGAGACAATTTGCCCATAAACAATTTGACCAAGTTTGGAAAAGACTGGATAACAATTATCCATGTAAGTGTACTGAGGCAAAGCTGCTGATTATCGAACTTGGCATAGGCATTGTGTTCATATACAATTTTACCAAGTTTGAAGAAGACTGGATAAAATTACTCAAGTTAAGAGTCCAGACAACATTTTCGGACCAACACTATATGCCCTTCCACCATTCTTGTATAAAAAAAGAAGTTGCAGACATCAACAGACCTCCAATACCGGTTTTCTTATTTGATAGCAGAAAGTAATAACTTCAGATTAAGCCATTTTGTTCACTTATACAGTATATATATATCAAGTTTCATAAAAAATAACTGAACAATGTTCAAGTTACACTCCAGAAACTTCTTTTTTTTACAAGCTTATTCTCATTTCCATGACAACACTATTGATATAAGAAATCTCTAGAAGGTAACACAAGGTTGACATGTTTATCAAGTTTGAAGAATAAAATCACCAAACATCACCCTACCCACACACTCAATATAGGTTACTCTGTACATCACGACGCTCTACTGTATCCAGGTCATTAGGGCTTTATCTCAAGTCATGTCATATTTTGTGTAAATCTCTCAACATACTATACCTATACTTTTGTATAAGGCCAAAAAAATGTGTGTTTCCTATTGCATGCTCTAAAAAATTAGGGTCGGTAGGTAGGATTTTTTTTTTTTTTTTTTTTTTTTTTGGAGCAAGATATTGTGAGATTCTACATGTATTTATCTCATAAACCCCATACAAGTTGATGATACAACTGAAAGTTTCTCTGTGATGTCAGTTTACCTCGATATATTGTGATAAATCATTGTTCAGAACAATTTTATTTTTTTCATAAAAAGTTTTAGGGTCGGCCCCTTAAAAATAGGGTCGGTCGGGCCACCGGAAACACAGGTACTTTTTTATTTGCCTAAATATACTGTGTAAGTCATTAACTTTTGTCAGAATTATTGCTAAAATTTATTAGGATTAAGTCCAACTGACATATGTGAAATGATATCCGAAAGTATGCTGATGGGGTAATTAAAAGACACCAGTACCATTGTACCTATTCTGTCTATTTATTTATTTCTTTAACTAAAAATCAACAAGATAATTGACACCAAGTATAATCAAGAGAAAAGACAAGACAGAAGCTATCACAAGTTACAATAGTATAGGCATTATCACAATATTCGTAACATTTACCCCACACTGTAAACAGAGAAAGCAGCTGGTTATGAAAATGACTGTACAACACTTATACAACATAAACAGTGTATTATAGCATAAATTTACAATAACTGAATTGGGTTCTATGATGCACCAACACATGGAAGGTTATATGGTGCCGCCTAACAGGAATGAACATGCCAGGCTCATCCTCCATTTACATCGCAATAAAATATGGAGAATGTGCCTAGAACTTTCTACAAGTTGCTGCAAATTCCATTGTAGACTATCCATTTACGCTGTTTTTTTCTTCCACCGCTCTAGTGATTTGAGCGAGATGGCACCTGAAACTATGCAGGGGTCATGATGAAGATCTTTAAATAATGAACATGAACAAAAAATGATAAAATGAACATGAATTTGGGATGGGGTTCTACCCGTCTGCCTTTCCCGTCTAACGGGATCTGCAGTGGCCCTATTCTTTGCCCGGGAACCACACGGGGGCCAATAAACACGAAATTGTATTGCACAACAAAAACTGTATGATCAATCCTGGTACATGACAAAGATTAGGCTGTATTTCTTCTCAGTATACCATTCCAACAATCTATTTTAAATAAGTGATCAAATAATATAATATAATCTGATACGCAACTGCTAGCCATTCAGATCACCTAATTGTACATTCATCTGTATATTAAATTAGAATTGGCTAAAATAACTTAAACAAGAGGTCAATGACCTTGAAGCTCTACTGATTGATTTTGATTTCAGGAAGTAGTCGCTACAAACTTGTTTTTTGAAAATATAATTTTAGCAGTGGCGGCCATCTTGAATTTCTGGCCGACCTGAAATTTTGCTAGGATCAATTAGACATCAAGAGCAACATTCCTGTGAAGTTTCATGAAGATCCGTCACGTAGTTTCAGGAGTAGTCGCTACAAGTTTTCATTATATAACTCTATGTAAACAAAGATGGCCACTGACAGCCATGTTTAACATCGAATCAAAATTATTTATGACAAGGACCAACATCATGTCATGCTGATCATTTTAGAAAACGTCCCATATCAATATCACTTATAGTTTTCAAGAAGAAGTCGCTACAAACTTGTATTTTGAAAATCTATTTTTAGAAATGGCGGCAATCTTGAATTTCCGGCCGACCTTAAATTTTGCTAGGATCAATAAGACATCAAGAGCAACATTCGTGTGAAGTTTCATGAAAATCCGTCAAGTAGTTTCAGAGGAGTAATCGCTACAATTTTCATTATATAACACTATGTAAACAAAGATGGCCACTGGCAGCCATGTTTAACGTCGAATCAAAATAATGTTCGACTCGGATAACCATCATGTCATGCTGATCAATTTAGAAAAAGTCCCATATCAATATCACTTATAGATTTCAAGAAGTAGTCGCTACAAACTTATTTTTTAAAAATCTATTTTTAGCTGTGGTGGCCATCTTGAATTTCTGGCCGATCTGAAATTTTGCTAGGATCAATTAGACATTAAGAGCAACATTCCTGTAAAGTTTCATGAAAATCCGCCAAGTAGTTTCAGAGGAGTAGTCGCTACAAGCTTTTACTATATAACTCTATGTAAACAAAGATGGCCGTAACGTCGAATCAAAACGATTTTTGACAAGGGCCAACATCATGTCATGCTGATCATTTAAAAAAAAGTCCCATATCAATATCACTTATAGTTTTCAAGAAGTAGTCGCTACAAACTTGTATTTTGAAAATTTATTTTTAGCCGTGGTCGCCATCTTGAATTTCCGGCCGACCTGAAATTTTGCTAGGATCAATGAGACATCAAGAGCAACATTCCTATGAAGTTTCATGAAAATCCGTCAAGTAGTTTCAGAGGAGTAGTCGCTACAAGTTTTCATTATATAACTCTATGTAAACACAGATGGCCGCTGGCAGTCATGTTTCACGTCGAATCAAAACGATTTTCCACAAGGACCAACATCATGTCATGCTGATCATTTTACAAAAAGTCCCATATCAATATCACTTAGAGTTTTCAAGAAGTAGTCGCTACAAACTTGTTTTTTAAAAACCTATTTTTAGATTTGGTGGCCATCTTGGATTTCACATCAACATGAATTTTTACTAGGATCAACTAGACTTCATGGGAAACATTTCTGTGAAGTTTCATGAAAATCCATTCAGTAGTTTCAGAGTAGTAGTCGCTACAAAAAAAAGTTTACGGACAGACAGACGGACGACGGACACCGCACCACAACATAGATCGGTCTACATTATAATAATTTGAATTGTTAACATTGTTTTTATGGTGTTGTTAACTGATCCAGTAAAAAAATAATTTAAAAGCACCCATAAAACAATATTTCAGTTGTATTTCTATTTAGAGACAGTACATCAATGTACATGTACATGAATTGAATTGAACCGGGGTTTTACATGAAAGGTTATAGGAATGAACATGCCAGGCTCATCCTCCATGTACATCGAGATAAAATATGGAGAATGGGCCAAAAACCTTCTCACCTGCAGAACTGCAGAGTTGCTGCAAATTCTAATCCAATTACTCTGGAGCCACGTTTATTGTTTTTCTGCCACTGCTCTAGTGATTTGAGCAAGATGGCACCTGCAGGGGTCATGATGAAGATCTTTAATGAGCATGAACAAATAAGTGTGACCTTGACCTTGGAGCAATATGAAACCAACAGATATATTTAAAAATTATTAAAAAAATCAAATAAAAATCAAAAAAAAAAATCAAAAAAAATTCAAGAAAAAATAAAATTAAAAAAAAATTCAATCAATCGATTAAAAAAAAATCAATAAAATTTAAAATGTGCTGACCACATATGCCAAGTTATTTGAATATCCGTCCAGGAATGCCAGAGTTACTGACTGGACACAATTTGACCTTTGACCTCTAAATTTTACCTTGACTTTGGAGCCACGGACCTGGGTTTTGTGCACGACACGTCGTCTAGTTGTGGTGAGCGACTGTGACAGGTTATTAACCGACAAGAAAGCACTTTGTTTTGACCTTTGATATCTAAGTGTGACCTTGACCTTGGAGCCACGGACCTGAGTTTTGTGCGCGACACGTCGTCTAGTTGTGTTGAGCGATTGTGCCAGGTTATTTGAAAATCTGCCCATGAATGTCAGAGTTATTAACCGGACACGAAGCACTTTGTTTTGGCCTTTGAATTCTAAGTGTGACCTTGACCTTGGACCTGAGTTTTGTGCGCGACACGTCTAGTTGTGGTGAGCAATTGTGTCAAGTTATTTGAAAATCTGTCCATGAATGTCAGAGTTATTAACCGGACACGAAAGCACTTTGTTTCGACCTTTGACCTCTAAGTGTGACCTTGACCTTGGAGCCACAGACCTGGATTTTGTGCGCGACACGTTGTCTTGTTGTGGTGAGCAATTGTGCGAAGTTATTTGAAAATCCATCCATTAATGTCAGAGTTATGAAGCGGACACGATTGTACAGACGAACGGACAACCTTTGACCTCTAAGTGTGACCTTGACCTTGGAGCCACGGACCTGAATTTTGTGCGCGACATGTCGTCTTGTTGTGGTAAGCAATTGTGCGAAGTTATTTGAAAATCCGTCCAATATTATCAGAGTTATGAAGCGGACACGATTGTGGGGACGAACAATCACGAACGGACAGACAGTGCGACTACTATATGCCACCCTTCGGGGGGCATGAAAATGATAACATGAATGACTGTCCTGATGACAATACAAAGCAGAAGAAAATAACAGATACTGTATTATCTTTTATATTTGCTGCACCAGACAGCAATGCAACTTTTCAGTGCAGTGTTGATCAATATCAGTGTTGATCAATATCATGCTTGCACATTTAAATATATCCAAATAGCGCTTCCAAGATCGAGACGGTAAAGACCCTGTCTTTGAAACCTTCTCGTTTCTCACTGCTGCGGGTTCGATTCCCACAAAGGACTCAACTTTCAAGTAAGAAATGATTTTAAACACCATTTAAACAAACATCAAACACATATATTTATGAACAGAACTTTTTTCCAGCATCATCATTCAAGGTGGGGTACCAGGTCACGTGTGTATGGCGTGGTTTCCAGTGTGCCAGCTCTATAAATGTGAGCATTCAGCTTAATGCTATTAGTAAATACTGCCGTGATAATTGAACTAAATGTGAAGTTTTACGGCGCACCAACACATGAAAGGTTATATGGCGCCTAAAAGAAAAGAAAATGCCAGGCTCATCCTCCATGTACATCTAGATAAAATATGGAGAACTCAAAATTGAATAAACAAAGTGAATGATTGTTTACTTATATTAGTAAAGTTAGTTTTATTATTTCGAACATCTACATGTTTATAACTTTATGAAAACACACTTTGTTGTCGGACATGAGGTAGGGGAGTGGGGGATAACAATCACCCTGTATTGTCGCGTATAACATATTCTCAAAATAATTTCAGATCTGCTTTATTGATTTTCTGGTTCAATGCTTGAGGCAAGCCTCTTTAAATGGAGATGAGGATGATGGACATTGGCGAAACAGGAACAGTCACATACAATATCTATCCAATAGGATTATGGGATTAAGATTTGAGAAATCAGATCTGTTTTAGCTCCAGCCATAGACCTAATAACAAACAATCTGTTTGGACATTGTGAAAATTACCTGAATTTCAAGTGGAACAGTGCAAAAATTTCACCAAAGGTTGCCCAACTTTAAACACTTGTATCTTGAAGATTTTTATAGATAAATGTCTCATTTATACCAAACCCCATCACAAATTAAAATCTCCTTCTAATGATATCATTTTTATATCTGTGCTCCAGCATGATCCTGGAGCTCTAGTACCACCACAAAATGTGATGTATAATTTTAAAACAAGTAAATCTTGAGATAATGCTTTTATATTTTTACCTATTCTTAAAATAATACACAAAACAAAATAATGTTTAAGGACTAGACATGATAAGGGACAAAATTGGCCCCCAATATTGAAAGTTTTAATGCACACGTTTTGAATATCTAGTTTAGCTACAAATGAACTGAATCATTATTAAAACTCATAACAAGTACGTTTGAAGGCTCTAAATGAGTTTAAGAGCCCCACAAACAAGGCTTTTTCTTTAAAAAAACAAAGACATTTTTGTTCGTTTTCAGCAGTTTTTGGTCTTGGAAATATAGAGCGCACCCTCGAGCACAGCTGAATTTTTGTTGAAACAGGTACTTCATAGGGATGTAAAAAAACTGTGTGTGCTCGGAGGTGCGCTCTATATTTTAGGATCAAAATCTTGCCCAGAAAGGTCCGAAATCTACAAAATATAACAAAATTAACAAAAATGCCATTTTTTGAGACCCTGTTAATTCTTTTAAATAAATTGAAGATAGAATATGATCAATTTACTTCAACATGCACAACAGATTATATGTAAATATTATTTTTTTGCATTTTGAACATATAGGGGGCCAAAATACCCCCTTATCATACCTTGTCCTTTGCAATTTTAGTATACTGAACTACACAGTAGTAATAGGAGAGTTTTTCGGACAAATTTAGGACTGGCGCTCTGGTTAAAAAAACACTAAAATTTTTAAATGTTTGGACATACTTCTATGAGACAAAAATATATACCGGTATATCAGATTGCAAATACAAATGATACAAAGTTAAACCAATAATACAATCATGTAGAGCAGTAATATAAAACAACTGCCTATTAAATATATTTTAACACCGAGTCAAATTAGAAAGTGTGAAGTGTGCACATCTGTTTTTAGAAATATTCAAAAGGTTGTAGACAAATTTAGCAAACATTCCTTTACTAACAGTTTTAGTTCCCCAAACTAATAAAGAGTAAAACAAAAAATACAAAATGGAGAATGGGAAGCCCGGGAGTCACAGTTTTACATCGACTTGTATAGGGACAAGCTAAAAAAAAAATTAGTATGGAAGTGGACCTTTGGAAACGGCCGAACACGATAAATACGAAATAATGCAGTCTCGGTTTGATTGAGACTGTTCATGAACAAATATGCTTGCTACCGTTCACACCCACTAGCACCGAGCAGAGCTCAAAATTCATAAACATTTTAACCATCCTGAAGATGGCATGCATATGGCGGTGGACATGCCATATTTACTGCCAAGTCATCTTGTTAAATGCTGGTTTTCTGGAATTTCAAACTCATGACTTCCCCTCAAACATAAAGTTAGGATGTTTAAACCCATATATGACATAAGAGTTTACAACAGTGTTAATTGTTATATTCGTAATGAGGTTGACTACGGTATGCAAATTTGAGTGCACACTTTCTTTTTTATTAAAATGAATTCAACTTTGTTTTTCTTCTATTGACACTTGTAGTTGTTATGATGTCACACATACGATCTCTCTTGTTATTTCAAAATGCCCCTCATCTGTCGGTTCTGATCTGTCAGTTTTATATTCGCTCTTTCAACACCAACGTCTATTCTGTCCAACTGTTCATTTTGTGAAGCTATCTCATCTCCTAATCCTATTGCGAGCCCCTTCAGACGCATCATTCCGTTGGACATGAGATCTGGAAAGAGAAGAAACAACTTCCTTGTGTTTTATATCGGCTGATTAAATACACACAAATACATATATTTAACACAAAATTTGTGATGTCGGAGCATAATAAAGCCGTGTAATACATGTTATAAATATGCAAACGAGGCCGAATAATCACCTTTTTTTTCCTGATTCAGCTGCGAACTTGCAATCAGAACTGCCGCGCCAATTTTTCCGACTGGAAAATTACAAGTGAATTGGGTTTTAAGGCGCACCAACACATGAAAAGGTTATATGGCACCTAACAGGCATGAACATGCCAGGCTCATCTTCCATGTACATCGAGATAAAATATGGAAAATGGGCCTAGAACCTTCTCACCCTGAACTGCAGAGTTGCTGCAAATTCTATCGTAAAAAAATTCCATTTACGCTGGAGCCACGTTTATTGTTTTTCTGCCACTGCTCTTTTGATGCGAGCGAGATAGCACCTGAAACAATGCAGGGATCATGATGAAGACCTTTAATGAAAATGAACAAAAAATGATAAAATGAACATGAATTTGGGGGGATTCTACAAGGTTACAGAAATCAATGAATCGGTTTCTACTGCTCCATGTAAGTATGGAGAAGGCAGAAGTAACATATCACGGCATCATACGACAAGGACACATTTCTAAATAAACCTTATGTGGAATTTTTGGAGTTATGCGATAAATAGAACAGCTCATTGACACCTATTCAATCTTGAATTTAATAAACTTGTTAGTTATTACTGATAAGATGCTCGGCATATAATTATATCCATTTTTTTAAAATAAATTCAATATTAAACAGACAATCATGTAATTAGATCCTCTCTATTACCGTTCAATTAAATACACCAACCCGCCAAATAACACTACAAAACTGTTAATCAAAACTCTATCCTGGTGTTCAGGTCATATAATAATGTATATGTGCCGATTAAAAGTATGGGTTTGAAGAATATAACCCTCGATTGAATATACGAGTAAAATGAATTATGAGTTGGTAACTGTGCCGATTAAAAGTATGGGTTTATTGACAGGTTATTATGATACCATTGATTGAATATATGAGTAAAATGGATTACGAGTTGGTAACTCTTAATTTGATGCTCCAGTTTTGAGGTTTGGTCTGGCTGGTTGAAGCCATTTATGAATGCATCAAAAGGGTTTTAGTGATTCACGTTGTCAGTGAATTATTATTAATGATAAGATGAAATAAAGAAACACATGTTTAGACATCACTGGATTGTTATAGCCTTATTGTCATTTCCTATTGCATGCTCTGAAAAAAATAGGGTAGGTTGGTAGGCATTTTTTTTTTGGAGCAAGATATTGTGAGATTCTACATGTATTTATCTCATAAACCCCATACAAGTTGATGAAAACGAAAAAAAAGAAAAAATGCCTACCTACCGACCCCATTTTTTAGAGCATGCAATAGGAAACACACCTCTTTATTTTTTTGGCCTTATGCAAACTCATCTGTTAGCTCTTTAGATTTATCATAAATCTAAAACTAAACATGAACTAGAAAGAATGATGAATTATTTTAAGCAGCTCATTAACACAGTATCTTACATTATTTACAGCCATCCATGAGAGAGGGAATACATATCAATCTCTCTCAGAGGCCATGACATTGACCTCTGTCAACTTCTAAGAAAGTAGCATGCAATCACATGATAATTTGTCACATGACCATAGCTAAAATACCAAAATGGCAAACAGAACTTCAACACCGTGACATCACCAACTATCGGCTCCGCATTGACATGTAAACAATCAAAAGAAACACGGCTTATTTTTTACATCTTGATATATTTTAGGTTAGCAATTTAATTTGAGATAGGTGTATGCAAGGAACGACAACTCTGGGTAGAGATTGGATACATATAGGAACACGTACATAAAAATCCTGAAACCATGTTCCACTTTTACTACTGAATCTATTTCTTTGGTTCTTTAGCATACTTGGAGGATAGTCTCTGTTATACGGGACCAATCTCACAGATGAGGCTAAAGAAAAGTGTTCTGCACAAGGACACACAGGCTCAAACTTGTCATCATTCATTTCAAAGTTTGCTTGGCAATTTATTGAGCCACTTAGATGCTCAAACGAAAAAAAAAAAAGAAAAAAAGATACTTAACAAAAGATGCACCATTAAATCAACCCTTGTCTGTGAGATTTTCAAACAGTCAATATGCCAAGCTTACCTAAATTTTGGTTGACGGCTTCTTCTTTTTTGCTGTTAGTGACCGGCTTAAAGTACTGTGCTTGAGGATTTTTGGCTCCCTTCATGAACTGCTCGTCCAGATCTTCCTCATAAAATCCACGACCATCATCTGTCCGCAAACGTTCTGCTGGATGGGGTCTGGAGGAATTTTGCTCATCAATTGTATCCTGTAATTTACTCGTACCCGGTTCAGATTTTTTGGCTAATGGCTCTTTGTCTTTATCACCATTCCACCAAGTTTTAATACCACCAAAAATACTTTTAATGTTTGTGAGGTGCTTCTGTGATGTTTTTAAGTCTTGATTAACGTTGGTCGTCATCTTTTCAACATTGTTCAGTTGTTCACGCTGTTTCAACAGTTCCTGTTAAAAATAAAGAGCTTTAAACATATATGCCTGAAGAATAGTTAGGCTTAGTTGGTCATACAATTATTCAAAACGTTTTTTAATATAGTTATCTGGATGACCCAATGAGGTCTACAAATATTACAAAGTATGTTAATAAAAGTGCTTTTAAGTTTTATGTAACTATTTTATTTGCTTGAGACCTTTGAGACAAACTGCAGTCTTTGAAACTGCAGTCTTTGAATTAACATTTTTGAGTCAATAGCCCGAATTCTTATATACTCCATGAAAACACATACATTTTCCTTTAGCCCGACTACATAAATTAATGAATGACAGTTTACTATCCCCGGGCTTCGGGCTAGTGGGTTAATTCGAAGACTGAAACTGCCTTGTTGACATTAACATTTGTCTCTGTAAATCATCATCAATATAATTCTTTTACTCAAATGCCCTTTATATGAACAATAGAGCAGACAATGAAGTGGGTACAGTACGAATACTAGCAATTGTGAAGACAAAATGTTTAGCCCAATTAATTCAGTAGTAGCATGACGAAACATGTTAATATTTAGAGTAATACGTACGACATCCGACTATTATAAATACCAATACCTCCCCAGAACAATAGTTCACTAGAACGCCCTTCCTCCAGATACCCCACCCTATCAAATATAGAGCAGACTTAGCTCTTCAGTTAGCATAGAACATGTCTCACCAGGGTTCTCCAAAGGATTTTTTTCAGGTGCTGGCACAATCAGCACGGTTTGGATTTTTAGGGGGTGGTCAGGAAGGGTCTACCCGCTCCCACCCTCATTATTTTTATAATTCTAAGATACACCATCATTCTGCTCTGAGACAATTAAATTAATGCCTTATTTAAATTAGAAAGCACTCTCGGGTCTACAGGCTGTTTAAAATCAGGGTTTTTTCGGCCAAGTAACTTAAAAATCTACTTGTCCCCGCACTTCATGTAAACAAGATCATAATGTATTTCTGTTACAAAATTCCTGTCTGACGGTCATAGAGTTGAATGGGCCTACACACAGAGCAAAACATTTTTCCATCTGAGTAGTCCAACCACTTAAACTGGTGTTTCTAGGCATCCTGGAACTACGAATATGTTTGGTTTTATGATAATTTCGTTTTGATTCTAAAATTTTTGGGGGTTTTCAACATCTGACAAATATGGCCACATTTTGTTTATTTTCAAGGTCAAGTTAGGTCATTGCTGGTGTCTGTAATATTTATAATGTTGTGAGAAAATATGGTTTAAAATACGACACCTACCATCTACGCACACGAGATCGACAGTTAACGTAAAATTGTCTTAACAAATTTGATTGGTCAAACAAAACTCGTAATTCAGTCGGTACTTCTCGTATGACACGAAAGTGTTGTATCATTTCCTCAACCAATGAAAACAAGAGTTTTTCTTTGTCATTTATAAGGTGCTCGCCGATGTTTTGACATTTTTTCAGTCACAAATTTTCATTTTTAAAGATGTAAAATTAATTTCTTGATATAAAATTTAGTTGTCCTCGGACAGGCTTCCTGGGACAATTAACTTGTCCCCAATATAATCTACATGGCATGCAGGGTTTGATATTAACAGTTGTCCCCTTGTCCTGTGCCATGTATATTCTACTGGGGACAAGTTAGTTGTCCCAGATGACTTGTCCTACGGACAACTAAATTTTATAACAAGAAATGAATTTTACATCTTTAAAACTTGTGACTGAAAAAATGTCAAAACATTGGTGAGCACATTGTAAGTGACAAATAAAAGCCATCTTGTTTTCATTGGTGGAATGCAACTGAGGGAATGTAAAGTCACTTTCATGATAAGTCACTTTCATGATTGATCTTGTTTTTTGTATCACTTTTACATGAAGTGCGGGGACAAGTAAATTTGACCGAGGACAAGTAAATTGTGTAAGTTACTTGTCCTTATATGGACAAGTTGCTGAAAAAAGTTACTATCAAACCCTGGCATGCCATCGGACATGCGTACAACCATTAATTTTAAACCCTGCACTTTACAGGTGTATTTTCAAAAGCCAATTGCCCTATTCCAAAACTCACTTGCCACACATATAAGTCCACTTGGTCTTATTTTTGATTGATTAAGCGGTAATGAAAGGCCTATATATCAATTAAACATATTCAGGACTAAACAAATATCTGTTCTTGCGTTATTTTTGGATCGCGAAAACTGGTGACATATGAAACTAGATGGGTGTTCCGCGGAACATGTGTGTCGCCTGTCAGCACTTTGTCAGTATAAGAAGGTTTTTGGAGCCTGATAAATGACCTTGACAAGCTGGCCTGAGTAAGTTTTCGTGAAGAGAACAATGAGTATTTAACCCATATAATGATCTTCAGTGTGATCGTGACCTTTATATTTTAGTATGGCCATGTCGATGTTGTCATGACAAGTATATATTGAAAGTTTGATCAAGAAATATCAAGAAATGAAGAAGTTATAGCCAACGTTAAGTTTTCGTGAAGAAAAAAACGAGTATTTAACCCATATAATGACCTTCAGTGTGACCGTGACCTTTATATTTTAGTATAGTCATGTTGATGTTGTCATGATGAGTATATTGAAAGTTTTATGAGGAATTATCAAGAAATGAGAAAGTTATAGCCAACATTGTTTTTCGTGAAGAAAAAGTTGAGTATTTAACCCATATAATGACCTTCAGTGAGACCTTGACCTTTATATTTTAGTATGGTCATGTTGATGTTGTCGTGATGAGTATAATACTGAAAGTCTGACGAAAAAATATCAAGAAATGAAGCATATCGCTAAGTTTTGCAATGTTTTTTTTTGAAAAGATGCACATCCGTACACGTTTAATTCCATACTCATGTTATGATCTACAATGAAAAAAATAAGCTCACGTGGTGTCAATAAATATGTAAATTAATGATATTTTTCTGTATTTGATTGGTCAAAAGTACATATGACCTAGATATTTTTTGGCAAGGTGATGGTTGGAAGGTCGCCGACTTGACTGTCCACTACCCCGAGGCGAAAATGAGTCAAAATTTGTTATTTGGGGAGGTGTATTTGATACAATTGCCGAGTGACAACGATAGAGGGGCTCTGTAAGGGTTATTTCAAATGACAATACGGCCAAATAAAATTATACCTGTGATTACTGTAACATTGCTGAAAAAAATAGGGTAGGTAGGTAGGCATTTTATTTTGGTGAAGTAACATTTAAGGTGGCGATGAGCTTTGATGAATGGGAAAATGTGGTATTTTAAAAACTACAATAGATTGAGATAACAATATGAAATTGTGTATGTTTTATTGTTTCCGAAAAGGCCTGGCAATAACTGGCTCTTTTCCCAAACACTTGCAATTATTGCAAAGGGGTAAAACAGTTTTAAATTGTTTACGCAAGTCCGGAAGATGGTCAGCTCCAACAGCAGCACAATGAGCACATGAGTCCGATTTTATATCGGTACTACAGGTGGCCTGGAACTCTGGGCATTTACCGACCTATTTGTGGTACTTGTCAAACAATTCAACAATGGATTCTTTATGGAAAGTGCATGCCATAACATTGAGCGCTTACATGTGCTGGCATTTTTAAAAATTTACTGTAACAGCCAAAACAGCACTGGATGATTCCATTTTGACTGTGTTACACCGTGAAATTCACACGCTGTCAAAACCGAACCTCGAAATTGAAAATTGCTCCATGATCGTGTGAACATTATTATTTTTTGAATAATATATATCTATTTATTTTTTTTCAATAAAAAAAAGAATTCGTTTTTTTTCCAGAGGTTTGGTCGGGTTACGGTAAACTCAGGTATAATTTTATTTATAGTGTTTCCCCTAATGGGGAATGGCATGGCGGGTCGGCACGCTCTTTTTTCGCTCTGCCATACAGTCTTCACATAACACCACGCATTAATTACATGCCGCCCTGCAGTGCCCTTTCTAAAACTGCTTGCGACTATATACTCTGGAAATACACAAAAGCACTTTGACACGTTGTGTGACCTTTAAACCGACAATCTCCAGATGTAGCCACGGGGTATTTCCAGTCTACAGGTAACTGATCATGCGTAACACTTGTGATAAGCATTGGTTCCCATAAATACATAAATACACACTGTTAGTATAAACGGCGTAATGGATTGCGGTAACCAACGACTTTGTCATACTTGGAACATGTTTGTTTGTAAAGTAGATGTAATTATCGGATTACGGACAATTATCTGCGGCATTATAATCGGCTCTTTGATGAGATGATACACAATAGATACTCCCCCGAAGATTGGCAATTAATGATTGAAGTAATTATATTGTGCCGTTGTTGCTTTCTTTTGTATGCTAATTTTGCGATCTGCGAGAGTAGAATAAATGTTGTTGTCTGTTTTTAATGAATGGAATATTTAATGTTTGTAAAAGCTTGTGGAACTTAATTTAGGATTGAGTAAATTATGGTTTAGGCCAAACAAAATAATGTGTGGTTCAGGTAACCCGACTGACCCTAATTTAAGGGGCCGACCCTAAAACATTTTATGCAAAAATACAAAAAAATCAACTCAATGTATAGTAATTAACATATTAAATTCGTTATCAGAATTGAATTCATTATTGAGGGGAAAAAAAGCCTATCTACCTACCCTTTTTTTTTTTTGGCCAGTGTTCCTGAACCACAACTATTTTTTTGTTTGGCCTTATTGTTATTATTATTATGAACAAATGTAGATATAGAAGATTGATGGGGGGCTGGGTTGTACTTCCAAGATTGAAAACACATTTTTAATAGTGTTTCATACTATCATGACTATCAGCAATTATTTATTTTTTTTTTTTTGAAGAAATAAAAATTACCGGGGTGGCATAAAAAAACGGGGGCGGGCGGGGATGAGAATCTAGCAATTAATTTGTTATGGCCTTAATTCTCTGTATGGTAATATTGCTCAAATGACTGCAAGTTAAGTTATACAAGTTAAGTTAATAATACCACCACATCAAACTAAATAATATTTTATTTGTATTCACCCAATACACATGATTCACAGAAGTAGATATAAAAAATTGATGACAACTCGTTCTCAAACATACCATAAAAGCGACGCTAAGTTCAGAGAATTCTTTTACTAATTTTGCGTGTTAAAAATGCCCTTTTTTTTTTTTATTTACCCTGCCCTTTTTCAAGGCTGGGGGAAACACTAAGCCTAGCAAAATCCACGCTTGGATTTTAAAGGATCGCGCTAATATGGATTTTGAATTTCAAGCATCGTGGCAACGCGGTGCTTAAAGGTGCTGGACGCTGCGCAACGCAGTGCTTTAAGGAGCTGTACCCTGCTCACCATAAGTAGCACCAGAGCTGTTTTTTAAACTTTCCTAACAAATCATACTTTTATTCTACTAACACGTCTATGTCAAATAAATGCGTATCATTTCTAGGTCCCCAGCAGGGGTTTGAAATTAATGGGAGATAAGTAGATTTTAAAAATTATAAAATCACCTATATCCCAATTTGTGTCAATGACTATCATTTTATGACTCGAAAGTAATTTCTAAAAATACATAATGTGTCAGAAATATCCACATAATTTAACACAAAATAACCTCTGTTTTATAATTTCTATAAAGACTGTTATCATAAAAGGCATATATATATATTATATAAATTATATACTAGTATACCTCAGCAGTTGCTATCCCCGTCCTCTCCGAGTCGTCAATGCTGGCCAAAGCGCGTCGACTGCTCTCAAGTTGTCGCTGTTCGGAGTCTTCTATTTCCTGCATCATTCTTTGAATTTGTTCTTCTTGTGACAGCGGTTCCTTCCTAGGAGCATTTCTGACCCTGTAAAGTTTGTCGGAATCATCATCATATGTGTCAAATGGGTTTGACATCTCCACAATATATTTGTCTGTCTTCCTGATTTTTGCGTTCTGCGGAAGTAGGTTAACGGTGTAGCGTGAGAAAAGCACCACATAATAACTAACATCATAAAAACTCGCTAATTCGTCGAATGTTGGAAATGGTCTGCCAAAACTTTTGAACACAAAATACTGAGATGTTTTTGAAACTTTCGCATGCGCCCGGGTCCGGGAAGCTTTGCCATGTTTAACAAAACTATTCAATCTCATCATGTCTACAGGTATGTATCCAAAAGAATGGACAGTTGGGTATATAATCCAATTGTTAATGGCAAACCTGATGACCCATCTAACTATAGAGGGATTTCTATTGCTCCATGTGTGGTAAGTCCAGACTCTATTGTGCCCATAGCGACCAGGGTTCTCCAGGCGTTTTAGTTGGCGGAGGGACTTTAAACCTTAGAAGTACACACACACACACACACACGTGTGGCCAAATTATTTAATAGTGTCTTAAATAAAAGACTACAGATTTAGGGTCGGTCTACTTCGCTGACTTTAATAGCTGACGTCACCCATGTGCTGACCCAAAATTGGCGAGGAAAACGCTGAACTTTGAGAAAACGCTGACCTTGTTAATTATTTACAGATAAATAAACACTTTTTTTGAGCATATCTAAGTAAAAAAATACATATTTGAATATATATAGCAAAATCAGCATTTTTTATTTTGTTTTCAATGGTTTATTTTGAAGTTGAAAATAGGTAGAAAACGATGACTTTTTATGAATGTTACTGACTTTGCTGACCTTGATTGTGTATAGTATACTGATTTTTTTATTACCATTGTTGTTATACTTTTCTGAGTATATCTAAGTAATTGAACTGATTTGAGTTTTACGGCGCACCAACACATGAAAGGTTATATGGCGCCTAACAGGAATGAATACGCCAGACTCATCCTCCATTTACATCAAGATAAAATATGGAGTATGTGAACCTTCTAACCTGCAGAACTGCAGAGGTGATGCAAATTCTATAGTAAACACTCCACTTACGATGGAGCCACTTGTCCACGTTTGCATACGCGGTGTCATGATGAAGACATAAATGAGCATAATAAAAAATGACAAAATGCATATGAAGGGAGGGAGTGGGGAGGAGGGGGTGGCCTACTCCTCTGCCTCTAGTGGGATTTGCAGTGGTTGTATTCTACCCCGGCAACCAGACGGGGAATATCTAAGTAAAACAACATATATTTGAATATATTAAGCAAAAACAGAAGGCTCAAGGTGATCTATAGGGACCACTCTTCGTCCGTCGTCCGTCTTCCGTCCGTCGTCGTCGTCGTTACTTTTGCAAGACTTTTGCAACTTTTGACCAGATGGCCGCCATTAATACCATATAGACTTCTCTGAAACCACAAGGCACAGAGCATTCATGATTCGATAAGATACAGCTGTTCCATTAATTCCCCGCGTATATTTCATCCATTGGAAGCACCACGTTACATGACGTCACTTGGTAAAATATACGTTAATTACAACAAACATGCCATGTTACAACAAACTTGCCATGCTCCCCACCCGTGCCACCCCGATATAAACCCATCAATCATATGCATCAGTACATATAACATTAATAAGCATCTTGAACAAGCTGAGAACGTTTGACGTCATACAGCGCAAGCTATATGACGTAAGCGATGACACTTAATTGTTTGACACGTGACTAGTAGTGTATTGAAACGCAGAACTTTGCATACGGGGGCGCCCAATGGAACAGCCTGTAAACATAGCAGCCTCCGAGCTAATATATAGTGCCCCAACAATAGCGTAAACAATGGGGTTATTGTTGTGTTAGAATCGAAATAATAAATACGTACCTGTATTTTATCGGTGAATAATAGTCGTTCGGATGCGAGTAATTATATCACTCGTGCATTATCAAGCTTGCCAAGTATTATACATACTGTATGGAATTTTTTTGCAAAACATGTGCTACACGTAATAGTTTACAAAAGATGCCACCACATGTCACATGAATACTTAATTGTAACTTTCTCATTAACATATTGATCAACCGGCTGCAGCGAAGTCAGATGGTTGCAGAGAAGTCAGATTGGCGAAATTGTTGGAATTGAATGGTGGGGTTAGTATTTTTGCTTTATGTTGCATATTTTGCTAAAATGTTTGGAACATGATTATGCAGGTTTGAAAACGAATCACAGAGGAAGTTTTCACTTTAAAAATCCGGTAATAAAACGACGTTAGTGTATAAATGTCCAAAGATTTGTAAAAATAATGAAATTTTCAGAATAAACACAAAAAACGAACTGATATTCGCCATTGTAATTCAATTTAAAACGCTTGTCAAGATCGTCAATCCTTTCTGTATAACTGTACAAAGTATATCATTGAAATAATGAAAACTTTCCGAGTTATAACATTTTAAAGTCGACAGGGTGAAAAAACATAGCAAACCGGAATGTTGGATGTGTTTTACAAGTGCGAACGGTGAAGTCAGAGTGAACATTTCGGATGGTGAAGTCAGAGTGAACATTTCGGATGCGAACGGGATGGTCAGATTGCTTTAAGCAATTATTTCGCGTTTTGGACGATTGCTAGGGTAACCACTGTAAATTTTGGAATGAAATTTACTTGTAATTAACTATAGATGTTTTCAGTGCACGCATTTATTAAACATTGAGTTACCTTTTGACATATTGAACATATATATAATGTGGTAAATAATAAAGGCAATGCAACCTCAATTGTCAAGATATGAAGACTAAATTCAAATATGTTTTGAACAGTTTGTGTGTGTTTTTATATAGCACCGTCCGTCCGTCCGTCCTTCCGTCCGTCACATATTTCGTGTCCGGTCAATAACTCTGATATTTATGGAGGGATTTTCAAGTGCAAAATCCAGGTCGGTAGCTCCAAGGTCAAGGTCACCCTTAGACGTCAAATCATGCCAAATGGCCCTATATTTGATCAGGTCAAATAAAAAAAAATACCTATGTTCCCGGTGGCCCGACCGACCCTATTTTTAAGGGGCCGTCCCTAAAACGTTTTATGCAAATATTAAGAAAAAATTATATATTTGTTCTGAACAATGATTTATCATATAGCTTATATCATGAAAGTGAAACGCAACACCATTATATATTTTCTGTAATCCACTGGGCACTGGTATTATATGCAAATTATTACCTAATTACACAGCAAAAGTGGAAAATATTTAGGTAAGCCATATCATTTGCCTGGCATGTCATGATACATTCAGAGTTTAATGTTTTTCTTTCAGGTAAACAATGCGATGCTAATTAACTAATTAGTAAAATGCATGTTAAACAAAGATATTCTGGTTTAAAGTGTCCTATTATTTGTAACAGGAATGCGTAATTTAACTGGGGCGGTCGTATATCTTGGAAAACTGACACCATCACAGAGAAACTTTCAGTTGTCTACGCCTTGCACAACATGTTAGAGAAACTCCACTTTGCGGCGAATAAAAATTTCGTCTGTGTTGTGCTGTCTTGACCTTTCTCGCACCGTTGAAAATGACAAGCGTTTACCTGGACATGATCAATTTAAAGCCCATATAGACCCTGATCAAACGTGGCCTTTTGAGAGCATTCTATACATACACCGGCTACGTCACAACTGACGATAGGCAAGCGCAGCGAACCTGGCGGACACAATGTCAGAAGCGCAGCGAACCTGGCGGACACAATGTTTTGAGACCCTAATCTCGATCAGATTGGCCCGAGATTGCCTTTGTGTTACTCTGAACGTCACCAGATTGATCTGTCAAAATGCATGTCAAACATGTGTTCTGCCCTCATTGTTTCTGTTCGGCACCGTGTTATTGTTTTAGATTTATATAACTTCATTTCGTGTCGCGTAGTGAAATGAAACATGACTTTTTCGAAAGAATTGGGTAGCGAGGAAAACATTGACATTAAAGTGGGTTGGAGCGGTGTGCCTTGATAGATATTCTGATATTGAATACCATAAAATGGGTATTCAGTGGGATATGACGTACTTCCTTCTCAGTGAAAACATATCGCAACTGTCACGATTTTCTGTAATAATCTTTCTGGATGATGAAAATACACATATTTAGATCTTTGGAACTATGAGCTTTTGCAACATTAATTTAGGCAGTAGACGTGTAATATAAACGGGTTCTGATTAAAGTACCCCGGGAAAATGTACCACCTCTTTGTGTTTTATTAATCCGAGCATTCGCTGACCTTACCAGCCGTTTTTACGATTTTGACATTTCATCTGGCTATGTAGATAAAAAGCCACAAAAGCCACACAAAAAAATGGCGAGGTCATGATGTACACAAATAATACTAGTAAGTCGAGTCCTATGTACATTCTATATACCGCGTGTAGGTAGTTACACGCATTTCCCCCCAGCCGTGTCATTGACTGCAGCGTCTCACGAGGTGAGCCGTCGATCGAGGTCAGTGGGTGCGGAAATGCCTGTGATGTCGCTACCGACTTCGCGTGTCACAAAATGGGGACACTCTAACCTGTTGTGCAAGGCGCAAGCCTTTTTTGTGTGTGGCTTTTTAGGGTCAGAGGAACTCCTATAGTGAAAACCGTGGGATTACTAAAAACACACAGTCATGCACTTTCAACGATGTTTGCTGCGTCGTGTCGACTTCTAACGATAATTTAGCTTAACAGATATCTATCAATTAATGTTTATTATACCAAGCTGCAATGATAAACTGCACCTTTATCGATTATAGTGACACAATAAAAGATTTATGTTTTGAATTAACATATCCGCCATATTGTCATTTTGCATTTTAATTAAATTCCCGTGATATTCTCTCGCGAGGTGAAGGCATTCATATTCCCCTCATCAAATACGTCCACTATCAACGGACAACATCGAGGGATTTTTGGAGTTGAACGAACTCTTCTCGGAGGATAGTTAGGGTCTAAACTTTAAAGATAAACAATTGGATGTTGTTCAGAGAATTGCGAGTGCCAAAAGAAAAAGTTGACCTGAATAATAACAAACGTTGGAAATTTAATATGTTTAACTTCGTCTGAAAAGGTTGACCGTTACAATTTTATTAATATTAATATAACACATATTTTGGTTCAAATAGGTAAATAAATATATTGATACTCGCTTTAGAGTCTTGGAATGTTAATTCAATGCATACTTTATTAGATATATTTACTTAAAACCAAGAGGGTAACTCTTTACTATTGTTATTACTATTGGAACCGCTCTGACCGTTCACAGCCAGATGTCAAAATCATAAAAAGGGCTGGTAAGGTCAGAGAAGACTCGGATTACAATTGAGGTTGCATTGCCTTTACTATTTACCACAATACATATATGTCCAATATGTCAAGAGGTAACACAATGTTTACTAAATGCGTGCACTGAAAACATCTATAGTTAATGACAAGTAAGTTTCAGTCCAAAACATACAGTGGCTACCCTAGCAATCGTCAAAAACGCGAAGGAATTGCTTCAAGCAATCTGACCTTCCCGTTCGCATTCGAAATGTTCACTCTGACTTCACCGTTCGCACTTGTAAAACACATCTGACATTCCGGTTTGCTAATTTTTTTTACCCTGTCGACTTTAAAATGCTATAACTCGGAAAGTTTTCATTATGCCAATGAGATACTTTGTACAGTTATACAGAAAGGATTGACGATCTTGACAAGCGTTTTAAATTGAATTACAATTGCGAATATCAGTTCGTTATTTGTGTTTATTCTGAAAATTTCATTGTTTTTACAAATCTTTGGACATTTATACAGTGTGCTATACGCACTAACGTCGTTTTATTACCGGATTTTTAAAGTGAAAGCTTCCTCTGTAATTCCTTTTCAAACCTGCATAATCATTTTCCAAACATTTTAGCAAAATACGCAACAGAAAGCAAAAATACTAACCCCACCATTCACTTCCAACAATTTCGCCAATCTGACTTCTCTGCAACCATCTGACTTCGCTGCAGCCGGTTGATCAGTGTGATTAATTTCGTATTTGTTGCAGTAGCGCCACTATCGGAACAGAACTGAGCCAGTGAACGAAGACAGAAATATGTATAGTGTTGCATAAAATCCAATCGGCACTGCGCCTCAACCACTCTTCCCGATAGTCTACGGAAATTATCAAGTGTGTATATATATACGATTGAGTTTATAGAATGGTTTGACGCATGCGACAAAAGGCAATGTAAGTAACAACATTAACTTTTATTTATTAACGTAACAACTAACTACATGCATTTTTATTCTTAAGTCATGCTATCCGAAGCGCAGTTATTACTATACATTAACCTATTTGGATTAAACCCCTAATGTAACACAATTTGAAAATCTGATGAACCGCCAAAATCAACACAAAAATACCAAATCGTTGCAAGTTCATTTACGGAATAAGAAAAAATAGTAATCCATATATATCTCAAATCATAAAGCGGAGAATTGACGTATTTTAAAAACATTAAAACAGTATGCGTTGCTTATTATATTAATTTGCTTAACATATGCATTTAAATGTATTTGCCTTTTATATAATAACATGTTTAAAAGCATCGGAGGTGTCCGATATTTTTTATTTGTTTTGTTTCTGTTGGTGTTTTTTTTGCATTCAATAAGAACAGCGTTCATTATACTAGATATGTGGTGCAAATTTGTATTTGTAAAACTAACATTATACCATATGTTTTAGTTTCTGTTTAAAAAAACATGGTGCACCTGCATTAGTAATTAGTTGACACTTTGTATACATTTATATACGCACTTGTAATTATTTGCACTGTGAATATATACTGAACTTAATATCAAACACGTTTCATTGTCCTCTAGAAAATTCCCATATTTTTTCCTAGCGTTTATTCCTTCTTCCTATATTCTCTCTACATCTGAATTGAATTGGGGTTTTAAGGCGCACCAACACATGAAAGGTTATATGGCGCCTAACAGGAATGAACATGCCAAGCTCATCCTCCATTTACATCGAGATAAAACATGGATAATAGGCCTAGAACCTTCTCACCTGCAGAACTGCAGAGTTGCTGCAAATTCTACTGCAGACACTTCATTGACGCTGTAGCCACGTTTATTGTTTTTCTGCCACTGCTCTAGTGATTTGAGCGAGATCTGAACTACTGAAATAACATATAAATCATTGTATAATATATACTCAAAATTTGCTAAGGATCACTTTTATTCTTCCATATAATTTTATTAGGAATTAATTCACAATAACGATATCAATTGCATTGATACTTCAACAATTCTACAATTTGAATCAAGTAATGAGATCACATGACCATACACTGCCCTAAATAATTTCATGTAAAATAGAAATAATTCTATTTGTTTCAGCAAGAAATTTAGAAACCAAAAAAAGTGATCCTTAGCAAATTTTGAGTAGTATTATTAGAAAAATAAATTGAAATAAATAATAATGACGGTTATAGTTTCACATTTTAAAGCTGATAACATCATCCAAAACATTATACATGGCAAGAAATAACAGACAAAAACAAATAAACGTCCAGAAAAGATACAAGGACAAAAATAAAAATAAAAAATTAAAACAAAACAAATGTAATAGATATATTGGAGTACGAATGAGATGAGAGTTTACAAAAACAGAAAAAGGAAAAAATAATATTTTTGAAATACAAGGGACGGCGTCAGTGGAGAGGGGCAACGTCATGACGAAGCCGATTAAATAAGACAGTAATTAGCGGTACTATTATTTACAAATCACAAAATCGATATAATTCAGCTATTCATGAATGCCTCAACATTTCGTGAGCAAAACTACATGCAAATGAGAGAGTGCATACTCCCAGATCAGTGACAGTTATTTTTTTGTAATCATGCTGTCAACTCTCCCTATCGCAATCAGTCGATAATCTTCACTGCTTTATTCTGGTGAAAATAAAAATGTTGTATAAAAAAAACTGTACGTCCCATGGCAAGCAAAAAATAAAAAGGTATCGTCCCATGGTTTGTCGCGACAAAAAATGTACCTGCCCATGCCATTTTGCACCGTCCCAACGCCAAGGTAAATGTGGCCAGGGTCCGTATTCATAAAGCTTCTTAACAATATCGTCAGATTTTATCAATTTTTTAAAGACTTTTTCAATTGATTTAAGACGTATTCCTAAAATCTACAGCTAAATATTTATCTTAAAATCGATGGTTTGTTACGTTCCTGAGAGGTAAATAAGGAGATATAAAAAATATGTAAAAATCTTAAATTTTGACTCAAGTCATATTTTCCACATAAGTTGCTTTATGAATACAGGCCCTGGTCCATAAGCACCCTTTTATGGTCTAAGATCACTGCTTCAATATTTTGTATTGTTGAAAGTTTTGGCAACAAAAAATTGACTTAAAAAAAAGCCCTAGGCGTCCGCACGTTGCTTTTGACGATTTTGGGCTGAAAATGATGGCTTTTATTGATTGATAAATAAATGATATAGTTGCGAAAAATGAATATCTTAGATTGAAATTTCCATTTTATGGCATCTGTTTTGATAACTTTGATATTTATATGTTTATAAATTTCTAATGATTGGTCTCACCCTAGTCAGGCTTCAGTTTTTATTGCATTTTTGGGGCACTATGTTTTCTCATTTTATTCCAAGAGGCGTACGCCCGGGCGTACGGGCGTATGCCTGGCTACGCGCCTGCGTGGTATATTAGCTTGTATGTTGATTAACCATACGATGAAAATGAGTTGATTTATATTTACCATGTGACCTATGACTGTTTATAATTATGATGTTACGTTATTTATTTTGTCTTCCAAGCCAATCATTTAAAATTAGTAACCTAATAGTCTGGGGCCAAATGTGAAAAATAAGGCAACTGTGAAATGTTTTCCTATACTCTTCGGAAATGTGCTAAATATCTTTTTTAAACATAGAACTGCAAAAAATCCATTGGCAACATTTTTTCCTCCGTCGCTTTGGTGGCCACCAAAATGGCCGCCAATCTTGTTTTTATTTGTCAGTATAATATTCATTTTATCTTCATTTCCATCAATATTGATTAGTTTTTGTGTGATTATTTAATATTTATCACATTGCATACTATATATATAGGAGTATTTATATGCATTTATATGTCCAAGAGTAGAATGCTTTTGTTTAAAAAGAGACTCGATAATTTGAATAAAAAACTTGACAAAAATATGTTTCTAAATTTGAAAAGATGTTGGTTTCATTCAAGGTTATTTAAATAAACAACATGTGTATCTTATTGGAAACTTCTAGAGAGCTCTATGACAGCATAAATACGGCCTTGTTAAATTGACAGTTGTTTGTATTTACTTCAGTAGGCCAGTATTTGGTTCAGTATATATATATATATAGTGAAAGTAAAAATACATTGAGTGCTTTAAAACTGAAAAACAAATATTGTTAGAGGATTTATATTTAAGAAATAGAACATCGTTTACTGTGAATTATCGTTTAATATATCACGGTTTGGAGTTAAATTGTAAACAATAATTTCAAGAGACCGAAGGGCGAGTGAAATGATTGTTTACAATTGAACGACAAACCGTGATATATTATAGATAATTCACCGTAAACGATGTTATATTTCTATTCTAATACCCCTAAAATGTGAAAATAACGCACACATCTGATATCTTTCGCATTGCTTTGCTTGCTCTCCTAACGTTGCATACGTTACAATGCGGAATGCGCAATGCTTATTCTCCTAACGTTGCAAAAATTACGGTGATATATCGTTCAATATAACGAATTATTGTATACTTTCATATTGTCCCGTTTAGTTTGCATTGAGCTAAGCGTGCAATATTCTACGATATTGCACGCATTGATATTGCACGGGAACTTTTGCTCGTGCTTGCTTAGAGCCGCGAAATAGAAATAAGGAATTACTTTCAAATAAAAATAACGGAATCCTTCCTATAGTGTCAACAAAAAAATACGAGTTTTTTTTTCCAACCTATTATGGCAAAAATTGATAAAATAATTCAAATGGTCACTCACCCACTGTTTTTAACGTTATCGAATGGTAAACAAACTTCAGAAAATCGCTTGATGTTTTTAATGACGTCATCCGACGTCGACGTCGTTTTCGCGCAAAATAATCATCCACACAAAATGAAACTGAATGGCAAGATAGGAATTCCATCAAAAGCTATAAAAATAACACAAATACAATGAAAAGTAATAGTCATACAATTAACATTGATCAAAAACAATATGAAAGTATACAATAAAAAGGTGATTGAATTTGTATGGCTAAATATTACTTGGAACTCGTTGTTTTGGCGCAGGACGACTCGCAAGCTCGTCGTCCTTTGCCAAAACAACTCGTTCCAAGTAATATTTAGCCATACAAACTCGTCGTCCTTTGCCAAAACAACTCGTTCCAAGTAATATTTAGCCATACAAATTCAATAACCTATAGTATTGTATTTATAGATTTGTTGATTATATGTTTTAAACAATTTTTTTGCCGGTTTTGCGTTGCCTTTCTCGTTAAATTTAACACATAACAACCACTAAAATGCATGTTTTGCTGTTTATAAACGTATATATTTGCTAAATAGTGTGTGAAAATTAAAAACAAATGTTGGCAGAAACAATCGCCCCGAGCAGTAGTTCAAATCCAGAAAAAATATTGTTAACTATTGGAGTTCACCGTTAATATATTTCGTCCAATTTCAGCTGTAATGCTTCACCTACAGAAACTGTTCTCCGTGTGTCTTCTACTGTCACTACTTCTTCACGTACTGGTACAATGCCTTATCAAATACATGAGTATGTCGACAACAGATGCACGCCATCAGAGGCAGCTCTCCACCACGACGAAGCAGTGGTTGGAACATGGACAGGACACGTCCAAAATTACACTCCCTAAATCTTTGTCCGCCTTCGAGCCTAGACTCAATACGTTGGAGCTGCAAAAGATGCGACAGTTGTTTGTTGCCGTGACTACCTTGTTACAGCAGCACAAAATAACATATTTCCTGTATGCGGGGACTTTGATCGGCTCCTATCGCCATCATAATATGGTTCCATGGGACGACGACATAGACCTGTTTGTTGACGCAACTCAAAAACAATTAATAATACATTTATTTAAAGGTGGAACACAAACAATTAAAAACTGTACAATAGGATTATTGACGTATAATGAAATTATTATGAAAATGCTTTTTGTGCCGCCGACTGACAAACCGCCAAGGTTCTACGAGAAACTGCTTGGATCTCCGTGGGCATGGCCATACCTGGATTTATTTTTCTTTTCCAAGAATCGCACTCATATATGGATTGAAAAAAAAAAGAAGACGCCGTATTGGCTTAAGCAGAAAGTGTTCCCATTGCAACTCAACCCTTTTGAGGGAACACTGCAACTGGCACCGAGGGACATACACTATTTTTTACAAAATGCATTTAAACACGACGTTTTGAAACTATGTGTCTCAAATCGCAGGGATCATATCAAACGAACATTCATAACGGCGAATAAAACTTCATGTACAAATTTACACGAATATTATCCATTCGTAGAACAGAAATAAAGTTTCCTTTTAAAAGGAACGGCTTGTCTTTTTAAATATATATAAAAGTGGTGTGTGGGTATACGAGATGTTGAAACTACACTTTTTTTCTAAAACAAACGGTTTTATTTACATAAAAACATGTATTAAATGTAATAAAATTGAATATTACATATTTGTCTGTGACTTGTACAGGAAAAATTGGGAATAGAAAATCAATATCTACTCGTTTGCTCTACTGGGAAATATCTCCCACTGGGGGAGATTTTTCCCAGTACGGAACTTTGCTCGGCCTTTTCCGTCAGTGGCGGGAATGCCAAATGACGTTCCGATTGTTTTACGGACGTCATCGTCAGTTTCCGCCACTAGGAAATAACGATTACGGAAATTAACGAGGAGTTCCGGTTCCACTTCTTTTGTTTGTATGACGTAACGTCGTCTTGGATGACGTAACGTCGGCTTGGCGTTCTCGTGCAAACTGGTGTAAAAAGGCGTGAATCATTAGACATATTAATAAAATATCATTTTAAATTATGTAATATATAGTTTAATAACCAGTGTTTTTGAGATACTGAAAATATCTCCCTCGGTAGAGAAATGGCCCCGATATAAGAACTCGTGCTCCGCACTCGTTCGCACTCGTTCTTATATCGGGGCCATTTCTCTACCTCGGGAGATATTTCCCGTATCTCAAAAACACTGGTTATTAAACTCTAAATATTTCATTTTATTGTATACTTTCATATTGTCCCGTTAAGTTTACATTGAGCTAAGTGTGCAATATTCTACGATATTGCACACATTGATATTGCACTGGAGCTTTTTCTCGCGCTTGCTAAGAGCCGCGAAATAGAAATAAAGAACTACTTTCAACGGAATCCTGCCTATAGTGTCAACAAAAAAACCGACGTGTTTTTGTTCAACCTTTTGTGGCAGAAATTGATAAAATAATTGATATGTTCACTCACCCACTATTTTTAACAAGTTTCAAGTTTCAAGTTTTATTTCATAAGCTTGGCCCAACTGGGCATGAGCATTAACAAACACAAATGAAAATAACATCAATAACAATATTTACAAAGTTGAATCATAACATAGAATATAAACACAAAATAATTTCAATTCAAGATAAAATGACTAGATGGAATGAGTTTCGTATATTAATACTGAGTAATAAATGTAAAATTAATAGGGGAAGGTGAAAAATAGTTACTTAAATTTATCAATAATTTTCTTAACAAATAATGACAGTTTTAAAGGGGGTACATCAGGATTTTTCATGAAACATCTTAAATCATAAGATTGTTCCAGTTCATGATAAAACACTTATGTCAATCAAAATATGATGTTAGAACCATTGTATTACTATCTAAACTTTGAAAACAGCATATAGCTATGACGGAATCGGACGTAAAATGCTGAAATTAACCCTGGTGCGTCACCTAGGATAGCACGTATTACTGTGCAGAATGAATTTCTTTGCAAATAAGGGCTCATTTTTAGGCTCATTCATTATGTTTAGGACATTCAGTATAGAAAATATTAATATTTGTCAATTTTTAGACGGACACCTAGACCCCCATGAAAATCCTGATGTACTCCCTTTAACAATTCATAATTATCTATAGATTGAAAAATGTTTCTAAAATTATATGTATTTGCAATAATAGAATTAGAGGAAATATATTTCTTTCTTTCATTTTTAAAAAAAGTGCAAACAAAAATGTAATGAAATTCATCACCAAGCACATTTAAATGACACAAATCACAAGTTCTTAATCTTCTCTCTATATTATAAAGTCTGCCTTTTTCCACTGGGAGTTTATGATTAGAACATCTAAAATGGCAAAGTGACAATGCAAGATTCAGCGGTAAATCTACTAGATACCTCTCAAACGCAAAAGTATTTTTGAAAATTCTATAACTCACACATTTTGGGGATTCATAGACTGTGGTATTCCAGGATTGATTATATATATCTTTAATTCTGCTTTTTATTAAATTTCTAAAAACAAGTGGGGATGGAACATTTTGATTTAACCAATATTCAGAAAAACCAAGCTGATCAAGTGAAGTCTTGACATAACCTATCCAAGGAGAATGGAAAACATTGCTTTTATCAAGTTCATACATTAGTTTATACATTATACGACAAATCTTATCTTCTTTACTATTGACCAATTTACACCAGTAGTTCAGAACTCTACTCTTTATAATACAATCCATTGGCATTCTCCCAAGTTCACCATAAATCATAATATTTGGTGTTGAAGTTTTGAGTTTTAATACCATTTTACAATTTTTTAACTGGAATTGATTAATAATATTTACATTCTCACAACCCCAGACCTCCGACCCATATAATAGTATTGGACTGACCATCGAATCAAATAGATGAAGTTGAAGATCAAGAGACAGACAAAGCTTTCTAGCCTTTTTAAGAACAGAGAACATGGCTTTTCTAGCCTGATCACAGAGATATTTTTTAGTTTTATTAAACTTGCCATTGTAGTTAAACTTCATACCAAGATAACTAAAGTCATCAACCACATCAAGATTTAAGCCCCCATAAGTAAATACTGGGATATTACGGATTTTACCTTTAGAAAAAACTACAACTTTAGTTTTTGCAATATTCACCTCTAGCTTCCAAGTATTACAATAATCATACATAGAATTAAGTGCTAGCTGTAGATCAGCAGCTGATTCAGCAAAGACAACAGTATCATCCGCATATAAAAGCAAATACAACTTGAGATATGTGTCAATAGTATCGTCACTAAGACGATCCCTAATACTATCAGAAAGACTCTCCAGGCCATCATAGGAACCAGACATATGTTGCACTAGATCATTAAGGAAGATCGAAAACAGTATTGGGGACAGGTTTTCGCCTTGACGAACACCTGTACAACTCACAAAGAAACTGGACAAGCCTTGACCAGAACGAACACACGATTTAGCTTTATCATACAGAGAATATATAACTTTGAAAACCTTGCCATCTATATTATTCTGTAACATTTTTTTCCACAATGCCAATCTATGTACAGAATCGAACGCTTTACGGTAATCTATGAAAGAACAATAAAGTTTTTTATTTTTATGCAGATAAAAATCAACTAACATTTTTAATGTAAAAATGTGGTCTACAGTACTACACTTTTTCCTAAAGCCTGCTTGTTCTTCACCAAGAATTCCCGAGCTTTCCAAAAATTTATTTAGTCTAGTATTTAAGATTGCTGTAAACAATTTACCAAAGCAACTGAGTATTGTTATGCCTCTATAATTATCAGGGTTATTTATATCTCCTTTTTGTTTATAGATTAGAAAAAATTACCCCTTTACACCAGATTTCTGGGATACTTGCATTGTTTAGTACAAGATTGAAAAAACTTTTTAATATGGGTAACATGATGTCCTTTGAATGTTTTATATATTCATTCAAGATATTATCATAAACAGAACAAGCCTTATTATTATTCAGGCTGTTTATAGCAACTAAAATCTCTTCATTACTTATCTCATTATTTAACTCATAATTGTATTCAGAAATATTTGATAAATCAATAGGGTCAAATGAATCATCATTATCTGTATTCCCTTCGTTTAACTTACTAAAATGTTCAAAAAAAACCTCAGATGTTATATCTGAAATGACCTTTTTTTTATCATTTGAAAACTTATTTAATAGAGACCAATATGATTTTGGGTCGGACTGCTTAAGGTTACGGAACTTTTTATTCAAATCTTGGTGAAACTGACTATAACGTTTACTTATTTCTTTTTTATACATCTTACTACTGTCTTTTAAAGACTGTAAATTAGAATTTGAGTTACAACGCCTATAATCTGATTTTGCCCTCAAATATGCAAGTCGCTTGTTTTTACATGACGAATCGAACCACGGCTTATTTTTATTTTTTGGCAATCGACTACTTTTTGAAGTTGATACTAATTTAACCATGTCCGCTTTATCAGCAGCATTTACATAGATACTAGATAATTTTTCAGTAACAGAGTCTATATTTAAAATTACTTCTTCTCTTGGACACACCGATAAGTTTTCTAAGTCTTGCAAAATATTATTAAGTTCTTCTCGGTCAAAACTATTCCTAAATTCTGATTTTAGATCACGATTCCAAGTTGTTTTAATAACCTCTGGACTCTCGGTCGACCCTTCTTCATTATTAGAATTTATAATTTCACTTTTACATAGAATTGAAAACTTGACAGCCTTGTGTACATCTGATAAAAGTGGGTCAAAATCCAAAATATCAAAAGAGCTAAACATAGGGAAAAGCTCAGGTGATGCAACAACAAAATCTATAAGACTGCCCTTGACACAAGTATTCTGACCTATAAAAGCATCACTTCCACATCTTCCATTAACAATATGGATATCATGTGTTTTACACATATCTATAAGTCTATAACCAAAATTATTACATAATCTATCATTTGAATATCTTTCAAGAGGAAAACCCAAATCTAAAAGATTGTTTCTATTTAACAAGGAATTGGTTTCAAAATCAAAATTGACTTCACTTATAACATCTTCAAAATTTACAAAATCAGATAAAGTGCCACATCTTGCATTTAAGTCACCTGTTAAACATATACATTTATCATCATTAACATTAAGTTGAATAATATCATTTTCAATATTATCAAATAATTCAATTGAACTATATGGTGAACCCTCTGGAGGAAGGTAGACAACTCCAAATACAATTAATGTCTTTAAAACAAATGTCTTTAGATATAGTAAACCAAAAACAATTCTCACTTGATAAATTATCAAAAGTTTGTATATATTGAGATAATGTATTTTTAACTAATAGTCCAACTCCACCAGACTTGCGCCTTGCATTTTTACGATTTATCCCGAAGAATGTATAGCCTGGTATATTTATACTGTCAAAATCATCTAATTTGGTTTCTGTTATACAAACAAAGTCATACTGATTTATAAATGTGTCAAAGTCTGGAAATTTTAATTTATTTTCCAAACCACATATATTAATAGTTGCAAATTTTAAAGTGCTTTTTACATCAGAAAATGTTTCATTATAATTATGATCACGAAAAGTTTCATTGTCATATATATCATCGATCCGTCTTTGGTCTTCCTGGATCTGACTCACATCACCCTCCAACCGGTCCTAAATGTAATTCTCCAACTCAAGCTCCTTAAGGTCTACCTCAATAACGTTATCGAATGGCAAACAAACGTTAGAAAATCGCTTGATGTTTTTAATGACGTCATCCGACGTCGACGTCGTTATCGCGCAAAATAATCATCCAAATGAAACTGAATGACATTATAGGAATTCCATCGAAAGCTATAAAAAATAACACAAATACAATGAAAAATAATAGTCATACAATTAACATTGATCGAAAACAATATGAAAGTATACAATAAAAAGGTTATTGAATTTGTATGGCTAAATATTGGAACTCGTTGTTTTGGCGCAGGACGACTCGCAAGCTCGTCGTCCTTTGCCAAAACAACTCGTTCCAAGTAATATTTAGCCATACAAATTCAATAATCTATAGTATTGTATTTATAGATTTGTTGATTATATGTTTTAAACAATTTTTTGGCCGGTTTTGCGTTGCCTTTCTCGTTAAATTTAACACATAACAACCACTAAAATGCATGTTTTGCTGAAATAAACGTATATACTTGCTAAATAGTGTGTGAAAATTAAAAACAAATGTTGGCAGAAACAATCGCCCCGAGCAGTAGTTCAAATCCAGAAAAAATATTGTTAACTATTGGAGTTCACCGTTAATATATTTCGTCCAGTTTCAGCTGTAATGCTTCACCTACAGAAACTGTTCTCCGTGTGTCTTCTACTGTCACTACTTCTTCACGTACTGGTACAATGCCTTATCAAATACATGAGTATGTCGACAACAGATGCACGCCATCAGAGGCAGCTCTCCACCACGACGAAGCAGTGGTTGGAACATGGACAGGACACATCCAAAATTACACTCCCTAAATCTTTGTCCGCCTTCGAGCCTAGACTCAATACGTTGGAGCTGCAAAAGATGCGACAGTTGTTTGTTGCCGTGACTACCTTGTTACAGCAGCACAAAATAACATATTTCCTGTATGCGGGGACTTTGATCGGCTCCTATCGCCATCATAATATGGTTCCATGGGACGACGACATAGACCTGTTTGTTGACGCAACTCAAAAACAATTAATAATAAATTTATTTAAAGGTGGAACACAAACAATTAAAAACTGTACAATAGGATTATTGACGTATAATGAAATTATTATGAAAATGCTTTTTGTGCCGCCGACTGACAAACCGCCAAGGTTCTACGAGAAACTGCTTGGATCTCCGTGGGCATGGCCATACCTGGATTTATTTTTCTTTTCCAAGAATCGCACTCATATATGGATTGAAAAAAAAAAGAAGACGCCGTATTGGCTTAAGCAGAAAGTGTTCCCATTGCAACTCAACCCTTTTGAGGGAACACTGCAACCGGCACCGAGGGATATACATTATTTTTTACAAAATACATTTCACGACGTTTTGAAACTATGTGTCTCAAATCGCAGGGATCATATCGAACGAACATTCGTAACGGCGAATAAAACTTTATGTACACATTTACACGAATATTATCCATTCGTAGAACAGAAATAAAGTTTCCTTTTAAAAGGAACGGCTTGCCTTTTTAAATAGATGTAAACGTGGTGTGTGGGTATACGAGATGTTGAAACTACACTTTTTTTTCCTAAAAAAAAAGGTTTTATTTACATGAGAACATGTGTAATAACATTGATTTATGAAACATAATAACAGATGAAATGATTTAAGATGAAATGACAAATACTGATTCATTTGACCTAAAATAGCAAATACTAATTTATTTAAAATAATAATTTCGATTTATTTAACATAATAACAAACATTGATTTCTTAAACATGCAAGTGACTGTAGTCAAGTGAATTGAACTGTGTTCACACGGAGTGTTATATGGTGCCTGACAGGAATAAACATGAATTGAATTGGGGTTTTACGGCTCACTAACACAAGAAAGTTTATATGGCGCCAAACAGGGATGAACTTGCCAGGCTCATCCTCCATTTACATCTAGATACAATATGGAGAATGTGCCTAGAACCTTTTAACCTGCAGAGTTGCTGCACATTCTAGTGTTGACACTCCATCTACCCCTCTGCCTCTAGCGGGATTTGTAGTGTTTGTATTCTACCTGGCAACCACATGGGGAGGAATAAACATGTCAGGGAATAAACATGTGAAGGTCATCTTCCCATCGATTTATAAAATGTAATAACATTGATATTGAAGATTGCGTCATATTAATACGCAGCTTTGCAAGTATTCCGAAGAATCCATAGTTTAGCGAAGGTAAATGATATTGAAACATGTATATGTTTTAATTTAATCTCAATAGATTTACTGCAAAAATATGGACACGCATATTGACACTATGAAAATTACATTGTTTCATTAAAAAAAACAGGGAATGGTCATGGAATCTCAATTTAAATAAATCGATACCAACGTGTTAACACCTATCTCCAGAAGTGGACCCTTCCTTGGCGGCAATAATTCCGAAGAATCCATAGTTTAGCGAAGGTAAATGATATTGAAACAGCTATATGTTTTAATTGAATCTCAATAGATTTATTGGCAAAAATGTGAAGCACGCATATTGACAAATTGAAAACTACATTGTTTCATTTTTTTTTTTTCAATGGTCTTGGAATCTCAATTTAAATAAATCGATACCAACGTGTCAACACCTATCTCCAGAAGTGGACCATTCCTTCAAGTTTTGAGCAGGGAACCGGTTACTTCCTGTTCAGTTTTGAGCAGGGAACCAGTTATTTCCTGTGAATAGCCGAAATACATAGGCAAGCATCCGAAGATGCAAGCCAAAATGAACAGCCATCGAGTAACTCGTACATATAACTCTACATATTAGTCTAGTCACGTGTTTAAAATTCAAAGTTGTAATAAATTGAGATTTTTTAAGTACACTTGTTTAGAATTGTGTGGGAGTGTCATAGAACCGTGGCATACATATGATAATAAACTCTTGAAATCAATATGCAAATAAAGGCCAAATCATCATCACTCGGTATTTTCCGTTCAGATTGGTGTGTATAGTCTTGATCATCTTCGACGCTTGATTGTAAATACAAACATCCAACCTCCACGCAGTGATACCACACAAATCACGTGACCATAGCTGTGGCCATATGCTTACTAAAAATGGCGATACACTAGGTAATGCTTGGTACAGCAAACTCTTGCCGTAACAAAACAGGCAATTGGCAATAATATCATCACCTTGGAGAAAATGTTGAAAACATTCAATCTGTTT